>CAOJCQ010761781.1:0-10122 GCA_948356215.1 Stillingia texana | reverse complement strand
AGGCATGCCTATCTATCCACTATACGCTTAGAAATATATATGTTTTCATATCTTTCATAGTTCTTAGTTCATAATCCTTATACATAATTTCATTTCATATTACCATCTCATACACTTAACACACTTCATATTTAACTTATTTCCAACAACTAGATTAATCATGCCATCTTTCAATCTTATGTCAATATTCAACACATAACTTAATCATGCCATCTTATATACATTTCAACATATTCACCATACATCATTCTTACCTTCATGCTTAATCAGTATCATGTAATAATATAAATCTAAACAAACCCTACGCATTTTCATATTCATATATATAGGTTAATCATCTAATTATGTACATCCCATCATGCCTTTAACATATCAAATACCTTGCATACATACAAGTATACATTTATGTTTCCATCTTATTCACATATACCATCATTAAACATGCACTCATGCATATACCTATACATGCTTTCTACCTTCATCATTTCCATGTTCAACATAGGCAACATTTGCATGCTTCTAGTCAATCATACCATACATACACATTATTCAAGTATATCACACACTTAAGCATGCTTTCATAATGCACAAACTCTTAAACAAACAACTACACATTAAACACAAGCCAAAATCTTGTTGTCCACTATACTTTACCCTATCTTTACCTTATTTTTAGCTTATGGTTTATCCATAAAATTAATCCATTATGTCTTATGAACCCATAGGATTTAACCTTGCATCAATTGGATTTCCCTAGAAGAAGTTATGACCAAAAAATTAGTCATAAGTCATTTGTCATTTTTGGATGCAATGTTTTTTCCCAACACTCATTTGTCAATACCTTGCTGTCCAGCAAGATTCTCAAATAGCAAACCACATTTTTAGGTCAAGATTCCTCCTTACAATTACTCTACTATGTCTTAGGAATCCATAGGATTTAGCCTTGCATTATTTGGAATTTCCTAGCTCAAGTTATGGTCAAATTATTGCCCAAAGGTCATTGAACCTATTCAGGGCAGAATGATGTTCTGACTTTGTACAATTTTCTGGGTTTGAATTACTCATTTCTGCGTTTAGGTCAAAACTTAAAAGTTGTAGATTTATCTCTTAGCTTTCCAAATTGGTATGGATTATAAAATTTTGATTGCTACAGCTCAAGTTATACCCATTTTACTACAAACTGTTCCATGAAGGAAAACAATTTTGACTTTTAGTTTAACCTGAACTTTTGTCCATGTTCTTGTTTGATTTAGATTTCGGCCAAACCTTAAGAAATGCTCTATTATGTGTCTAGTTTCATATCCAATTGGACTTGCTCAATTTAGAGATCCAAAAAATATTTTCCAAAACAGTGACTGGAGGTCCAAGGCAGAATTCTAGACAGCAAGCAAACCACACCAATTCACACACACATGTAACAATTTTTCTAAGTCATATCACACTCAACCTACCACAAGTGTTTAAACAATCATTCACATATTCAAATTATGAATTTTCAAATCAAATATATCCATACCTATTTCTTAGTTCTCCTTCACACTTCAAACTTTAAATCAATTTTGTATCTTCTCTTTCCTTTCTAATTCTTGTCCACTACACACATCAAATACCACAAATTAAACATACTTCCTTATCCAAATTATGTCCAAAATATTTACCTTTGTAATACCCTGACTACCTTACATTTGGCATAGTTCACCTACCTTTTTTCTTCAATTTAAGTAAACTATCATTCAAACTTAACTTCCACTTCTTTAATTCATGTAAATCTTACATGCAAGCACTTCCACATGACTTACTTTCTTTTATTTTTTTCTTTAATTTGTTATTCATAGCTAAACAAGATAATAATGAAATAAAAGGAAGAAGAATGAGAGAATGTGGCACCGAAGATGGAGAGAGAGATAAATTGATTTTGTCAAAATTTGTCAAACTTTGTTATTAAGTTTTTCTTATGTTTTTATACTCCTTATAATAGGTGGGCAAAGGTGATGTGAGGTGGCCACTAACCCATTCATTTCAAGTGCCAAAGTAACATTTAAATAGCAGGAGGTGGCCAACTTATGATTTAGTAATTTTTTAACATTAATTAAATATTTGTATTTTAAGTCTTTCCCATTTCTCTCTGTTTTCGGTCGAATGACATTAGGTGGCCACTACTTCATTCTTTTCCCACTTCTAATTGTCAACTAATTGACATAGGAAGTGGCTAAAATTTAGCTTTACAATTTGACCATAAAAGTTTACATTTCTTTCAATTTAGTCCTTTCTCATTTTTATTAACCACAAACTTTTATTTTACTTCAATTAAATCTCCAAATTATACTCTATCTTAATTATTACATGTAATTCATCCGTACAATATGACTAGGGTATATTTCAGGTCATTACATCATCACTTCCATCCAGGGCACTTCTCCCTTCATTTGGAATGAGGGCTTGTGTGGTACGACTATCGTGATAGGGGCTATCAATCCACAGATAATAATCATGGTACAACCAGATGACGCTGAAGTCAGTAATAAGGATAACCCTGACATGGTGGAGCTCTGCCCATAAATTAGGAAAGCCTTAAAGGAAGTAGCGACAAAGCATGAGACCACCATAAAAATTCAAAGGTATAGGAGGAATGCCCTATCTTTAGCCAAACTGCCTAAAAAATGATCCGGTATATAAAAATACACTCACCAAATCCCCACCAGTGGGATGCAGCCTCTGTAAGGCCCAACAAGGGTGAAGGACAAACGAATCCATGGGGCCAAAAAAGCAATATCATCTTCGCCAATAAATCGCAACCACCTTATCCATTCCCCACTGTTTGCTTATTGAAGCAGTACTCGATGCTGAAGGAGAAAAATAGGACCATAGTCAGGAACGGATGGAGGAAAAGCCAACAAGTAGAGATTTTCTTGGAGCCATATCTAAAGAAAGAAATAAACAACAGATGGCAGCAATAAGAACAATAATATGGCAAAGTCAGATGACAATAAAGATCATGGCTATGGATCTCACCCGGAAAAGAATTGGACAGCCATATGAAGCAATGAGTTGGCTTGAATTGCAATAATTCAGCCAAGCTATATTTTCAACAACTATCAGGGGAAACAAGTTAAAACCCAGATACGTTTGCTCTGCTGTGAGAAGAAGACGATAATGGCACTCTGATACATTAGGTTAAACAGTCAATTAACACGCAAAAATCAATAAAAAAAGGATCCTCATTTCCATATTTGGGAGGTCACCCATTCATTCCATATATCATAATATGCACAGTAGATCAACATCGTCAGTCGAAGAAACTAGGTTGGTAGCAATGTCTAGTGAAACACTACAACAGAGCCTACACTTCCTGAGGGTGTTCACATCACCATGAAGGAATAACAATAGGGTTATTTCTACTAAAGCGAGCATCGAAGATGGCCTCAAACTCCTCAAACATTGGGCATATTTCCACATGTTGGAAATGAAATACATAAAAGCCCACATCCCAGTAGGTAGCATAAACTTTTAACAATGGTAAGTTAAGATTTGCACGTTTGAGATGGCAGATACCTCTATAGTGATGAAAAGAAGAGTGACCCCAGAATTCAACATGATCGAGGTGAGCGCCCAAAAAAGTCTAGAGGACTTGGAAAGACATGATAAAGAAGTCAACTTAAGACAAAAGAGTGAAATGAAACTTAAAATGGAAATTTGAATGAAAACTGGACATGCATGGGCTTTTATAGGAGATTCCCATGCAAAATGAATCTGGTTGTATAAGGGACTAATCTGGCCGAATCATTTTGAGCCCATCTAGATCAAAATGGCATCCAGCTAGATGCTTGAAGATCCGGCCGGACCAATACCTAATATAGACAGATCTCAGTTACCAAGGGAGACAAAAAGAAAGTTACAATGTATTTTATAGAAGCATTGCCGCTTATTGTCATTTTTTGAAGGAATGAACCCGAATGATAAAAGCAAGATAACCAAATCAAAAGGTAGTCACACAGGACTTACATGCAAAATGAACGGATTTTTTTGTTGTCCTCAAGACTAACAGTCACGGTATTCTCAAGAAAAATTATTGTACAATATTCATAGCCTACCAATGATAGCTTTTCCACCACATGCAAAAGCTGGAGGACACTGGTCAAATAACATTCATGCAAGGGGTAAAAAGGGATGATAAAAGATTGAAATGAAAATCCAAGAAATTAAGCATGCATGTGAAATATAAAAAGGAAATGTCATGTCAATGATGAAAATATTCAAGCATGTTTTAAAGAAAGGGAGGAAGAAGAAAAGAGTTCCACTTCAAAAAAAAAGCAGTAAGCGCAATATGGCAAAAAGTATTGTGCTCAAGATCAAGCCCCACACCGAGGGCAAAAGAAAGCATGATAAATTGTTCCAAAATGTAAAGGATAAGCCTGGCGAAAGACAGCTCCTACTGCTTCTCTGATTCGCCCTCCTCGGCACTCGACTCCTTAGGAATCATGTCATAATCACTCTCTATCAGAGCCACCTCATGATCCTTCTTCAGTGCATAAACCTTCTCTCGGGTCTTCTGCATAACCCCTCTCCTCCTCACCAGCTTCTTTTGTATAAAAAACAATCCATGCAAAAAACCTGAGTCAAAAAAAGAGAGGGAAACATGTGAATAAATAAATAAATGCGATAGAAAAATAAAAAAGAAATGTATGAAAATATAATAATACTAATAATATATATAATAAAATAAGTCTTTTTACATGCATATACATTTACTTATCGAATAATCAAGGGTAATAGCCATGGCCATATTCCAGTAAGCTTGGGCCTCATAGTAACACTCATCCACACTATCCACCTCTGTCTAGAGAAGAGAAAAGGAAATGCCATCAGATATGCCAGTACACATGCAGAATATAAAGGGAAAAAGAGAAGTAAGGAATCACTCACCAATGTGGTGCTCGTGGGCTAGTAAACAAAAGGAGGGCCATGTTTGACTGCCACCTGGGAAAAGACTAGCTCATGATTCCAGTTGTGAACCTGAAGCTCCATGCCTAGCCTGCTAGCAAGTCTACCAATGACGTCCAAATCATTTAAGTCCCTGGACCCCTGAAGCCTTGCCTTGACCTTCCTCTTCTTCTTACTTAGAACCCCGAGTGAGGAGAAGGATCAGATATAGGAGAAGCGACTATGAAAGTAGTAAAAGGAGCATCAGAACTAACAACACCATAAAGCATCAATGGCATACTCCTGATAAGATGAGTCACCACCCAAGATGGGTATGGCCTACTGGTTGAGGGATGGTGCAGAAAATCCAAGCAAGACGTACCCCTTAAAAACTGGTACAAGGAACCGATGGGCTCCTACTCTAGGAATAACATGGTTTGAGGAGGACCCGTCAAGATGAAATGATGCTGAGGACCTTTCTACCAGTTGTATATATGCTTCATGAGGTATAAGATCAACTCATACTCCGGTCCTCCATTCGTAAGAAAATGACCAAAAAATCCCAAATTTTACCCTTTTCCTTAAAATAAACCAGCATAAGTCATCCCAGCCATGTTTAAGCCATAAAATCCATGTGAGCCATGCACCCCAAAAATAAATACGAGATTCATACCCTAAAATAGAAAGATAAAAAATAGAGAAAACACAAAAAATTGCAAACCTGATCCAATGAAACACCAGTATTCTTGACATCCCTGGACACATAGCTGCTCTAAATCCACATTACAAGGGTGAAGAAGTCTGGAAAATCCAAAAAAATAATGAAAAAGAAATTCTCTCCAAAAACAAAAAAATCATCATTAAATCACCATCAACACCACTATGTTCAAGGAATGACTTATGCGATTCATCACCTCATCATATTTAAGGAATGACTTATATGAGACCTCATTGTATTCAAGGAATGACTTACACGGTACCCCGCATTTAAGGAATGATTTACATGGATTTTCAAACCATTGTGTTCAAGCAATGACTACTATAAGAACCCGCATTCAAGGAATGACTTTTGTTGTTCATCACCTCATCATGTTCAAGGAATGACTCATCGTAGTGTGTACGGAACAACTTACACAGCACCCCGCATTCAAGGAATGACTTACATGGATTTCCAGATCGATGTGTTCAAGGAATGACTTACATACCAACCCGCATTCAAGGAATGACTTATACGGTTCATCACCTCATCATGTTCAAGGAATGACTTACATGACACCCCACCATGTTCAAGGAACGAATTACATGACATCCCGCATACAAGGAATGACTTACGTGGATTTCCACATCACTCTTTTTAGGGAATGACATACATAGCAACCCACATTCACAGAATGACTTAAGTGGTTCATCACCTCATCATGTGCAATGAATGACTTACATGACACCCTGTGTGTTTAAGGAATAATTTACACGACATCTAACATTCAAAGAATGACTTACATGGATTTCCACACCATTGTGTTCAAGGAATGACTTACACAGCAACCCACATTCACGGAATGACTTATATGTTTTATCACCTTATTAAGTTCAAGGAATGACTTATATGACACCACGTGTTCAAGGAATGATTTACATAGTAAAATATCTTGACCCCCCACAGGTAATTATGAAGGTACATCTCTTATCCTTATTTTTTCTTTGATAACACTACACACACAAGTCGGCAATCCCATCAAAGTGGGTGCAAACTATAGACACCCGATTCTGATGCACCTTGTAGGAATAAGGAGATTGATAATGAAATGACTCAAACCTTGAGAAATATTACTCTTCTGGTGAACGAGCACAGGGAATTCAAGAAATGAATAAAATAATAATAATAATAAAAAAATAAAGAAAAAAGAAATGAAAACAAAAAAAGAGAAAAATTGGAAAAAAAAGAGAAGAAAACGAAAAAACCGAAAAAAAACCAACTTTGGCCAAAGTTGGCCATTTGAACGGATCATTAAATGATCCGATGGGATCACTTGGTTAACCATCCGGGGATAACCAAAAAGTAAGCGTTTGGTTTATTTTTTATTCGGATGAATCATCTACTAATCTGGCTAGATCACTCTCTAATCAGGTCGAATCTCTCTTTGATCATGTCGGATTCCTTTATAAGAAATCTAACAGGATCCAATTGACAGTTTCGTGGATCACAAGTCAATCCGTCCAAATTTTTTTCTAGAAATTTGAGCGCAAATGGCCAACTTGCATTCAAATAAGTGCCTACAAAATGGGCCTTCACACTTCATTAAAAACTTGAACAGAAGCTCTGGGATCTAGAGCCATTTTTAACTGAAGAAATACTTCAGTTAAAAAGGTTCTGTGATAGTTTAAGCAATAAACTTGTCCCAGATTCCCATCATTTCTTTATCCACCAACATTCTCAAATTCTCTAGATGAGCCTTGAGAGGAAGTCAATCCTAGTGCTCCAAAAATAATCCTCTTGAAGTCTTGTTTTCTGAGGTACATGAATCTACATTTATTAGGTTTATATTCTTAATCTTTTTATATTATATATTTAAATTATTTCTTTTTCTTAATATTATTTTTTTTTTTACTTTTATTTCATTATTTTGGCTTAAAATTTTATATGCTTTACATAACATTATATCGTATCGGAAAAAAGACATATCTCTTTCTTAAATAATTAAAATAAAGAAGGGTAAAATGTGATCGAACAAGTGCTCAATCGAAGAGCAGGCCAAACCACTAGCTGGCATGATCGCTCCACATCTTCGAAGTTACTTTTTTACTAATTATAAATAAATGTTGTTTTCTTTTCTTTATTTCTTTCTTTTATTTATTTGCATTTGTTCGAATAAATTTCCAAAAAAAACAAAAATATGCTTTTATAAATATATTCCTACCCCAATCTCACAAATGAGTTTTCAATATAAAAAGAGACTTTCAATCGCATTTTCAATAATTGAGTCAAAGCTCAAATCCGTCTATAGTGCATGCCAAATATCCGTTAGGAAGAGATCAATGTCTCGATGTGATTAAAATGAGTTAATCAACCAATTTTCATAAAGATACGCGCTTATAAAAAGAGGCTTTAACCACCTTTTCCATAATCAAGCCAAAGCTCAAACCTGACTCTAGCAAAGGGTCAATGTCTGTTAGGGAAAGACCAATGTCTCAATGTAATTAAAATGAGTCAACCAACCATTTTCACAGATACGCGCTGTATGTCGCTATGATGTGAATGTTTATTAATTTCTCTTATTTATCGCTTTTACTTGTATATAAACTGCAGAAAGGTAATAAGATTTAAAATTACATCATGATAAAAAGATTATCAGTTGAATATAAGGGTACAAAATAAGAGAAAATTCTTGAACCCTGAGTTTTTTTAGTTAACAATTCCTGATCTGACCAACCAGGTGGTGACTCTACTTTTCTAGATAAGCTAAACTGTAAACTGCCTCTATGTTATAGTTCCCATTCAGACCATCTTTGGTCCGTTGGTATGGGATATGTCTCATGATAGAACCAGACCATCATGACACATACAAGTTATATCCGAACCAAGAGATTAGGTTTGGATCCATATGCACCAATAGAGGTTTCCTAACCAAAGGAAGTTCAAACTTGATGCACGTGGAGATGGACCGTTCCAAGTTCTAGAGAGTGTAACCAATAATGCATACAAAATCTACCTTTTGGGTGAATATGGAGTTAGTGCAACATTTAATGTTTCTGATTTATCTCTTATTGAATTTGATTCAAATTTGAGTATGAATCCTTTCAAAAGGGGAGGGGATGATACAAGCATGGCCAAGCCTGCCTGATGGACCAGTCATGATACTACGATCTAAGAAGTTTGAGAAAGCACTACAAGGGTTGAAGGAGTGTTATATCGAGGCGATGCAAGAGTCATAACGTTCGATCAGTGAAGAGTCAAACTCTCTTTTATCTTTAGTTACTTTGAATTTTTGTTAATTTGATACTTTGGTAACTTTAGGCTAGTTAATTATAGTTTAGACTTAGGCTAAGGTTGAATCTAGCTATTATGAACAATTGGATCTGAGATAACCATTTTAAAGAACGTTAAAAGGCTTATTTTATAAGTTTTATAAGTTTCAAGACTCACACGGATGTGCCTCATAGTGGCATCGGTGTGTGTGTCCAAGAAAAGTCGAGCAAATATCCAGCCTCAAATTCATCCAAAACACATGGCCATGTCCCTAAAGACACAGACATATGAGGTAAGCCATATGGGCATGTCCTCAAAGCACATGGGCGTGTGAGCTTTATGAGATTTTAATGATAGTTTCTTCCTTCAAGTATGCTAAAATACATGGAAGTGTGCCAATGCGTTAGGAGAAAAAAATTAAGTTTTAATTAGGATTTCTTTTTCTATTTAGGTTAGAATAAGTTGCCCTATAAATAAAGTAACCCATTCATTATTTTGTACACAATTCAGATTTATTATTCAATAATAAATAAGAAATTTTCTCTACAATTTTCAAGATGACTCGAGTGTGTGAGATAAACTTGGTACTTTGTTTTGAATTAAGAATTTAATTAGGGTATGCATGATATGTATGATTGAATTCTTTTTCTTATTACTTTTAATCAATCTATTATTATGTTTATAAACTAACTAGTTTAGGGGTCCGTTAGATTGGGGATTAAGTTCTGAACATAGTTTGATTCTAAATTTTATGCTCAAGGCATTTAGCATATTTAAGTTGGATTTTCGCATCAATATGTGTATATATGTATTATGCATATATGTATGTATATATGATGTTTGGCATGCATGCATGTATCTATGTATGTATGCATTGATATTAGACATACATGCATATATGTATGATGTCATGTATGTACATATGTATGTTGAATTTATTCATACATGTATATAAGTATGTATGTTTGCTTGTACGTGTGTTTATATGTATGTATGTATGTATGTATGTATGTATGTATGTATGTGTATATATGTATACATGCATGCATTTACATGTATATATATATATATATATATATATATATATATATATGCGGGTATATTATGTATATGTCTATGTATATCTGCATGTAAGCATGTGTATGTATGTATATATGTATGCATGTATGCATGTATATTTGCATGTTATGTAATTAGGTACATTATGAATGTGCGTATACATGCATCCATATATG
>CAOJCQ010761727.1:0-11580 GCA_948356215.1 Stillingia texana | reverse complement strand
TGTGGACATGATACGATATGATGCTTATATGAGAAAATAATTATTTATAATTTGTGCATGACATATAAATGCCATGAGAACATGCATAGATTAAGAGAACATGCTATTGACGTGTTTTTAATAATATGGATTGATTTATTGGTATGTTAAATAATAATTTATGTTTTAAGCATATGATTATTCCACTAAACGTTATCATTTAACACGGGTTTTTATTCCGTGTAGGAATGGTGAAAACAAAACGTGGGAAACGTGAAACCACTGCCAATCAAAGTTAACCCCGTAAATAGAAGAGTAATCTAACTAATGTAGGTTGGGTTCAATATTATGTAAATAAATAAACTGGAACCGCAAGAACTGTAGGAACATGTATTATTGTAAATATTAAATAGTTTGGGATTTGGAATAGTAATGAGCTTGGTAGTATTTATAATGAATAGAAATGGACCTAATGAACTTAAATAGTAATGGGCTAATGTGCATAATAGTTGGCATGCTTAAGTTAAATATTAATAGATGATTTTATATTCCGCTGCATGATAATAATAATATGGTAATAGTAATTATAATATTAAATGGAGATTAATAATGGGTATTTTTATTTACGCTTACATCACAACGCATCTCAGAGTTGGGATACGTTGGGACGTGCAGGCTGTACATCCCGTATGCTAAATTGTATATATTCCGCTGTGGCATAATTATAAATAACATGATAAGTATATATGGGAATCATACGGGGTGTCACAATATGATTATATCGATATTATATTTAATGAAATAATGATCTTGAATTTTTTTCTGTTGAAAGATATAGAGAGATATTGAAAAAGAATTCTAACAGTATCATTTCAAGAATTCTATATATATATATAGGTTCAAATATATGAACCGAAATTATCATACAATAAACAAAATGCACATTGTACTCTTTTTCCCTTAACTAAGTTTTTTTCCCATTGGGTTTTCTTGTTAAGGTTTTTAATGAGACAACGTATGTTATATAACATAAATTTTGTGTATTCTTTTTCCTTCATTGGGTTTTTTCACAAGGTTTTTCCAATAAGATTTTAGTGGGGCACATCATTATTTTGGTAATGGACATTCAAGGGAAAATGTTATAGGCCATATCATTTATTAATGTCCATAACTCAATAATTTGAAGGTATATCTTACTTGAAAGTGCAAATATTATTGTCTCTATTGGACATTTTTTTAAGATATCCAATAAATTTTACACACATCAAAGGTGTGCATTGAAAAGTTCATCTTTAAACAAGTTACATATATAACAATACTGCTATTTATTAATGATCTGTAAAATAGACGATTACTGTTACTTCATCAATCAATCAGATATGTTAGCTATCCATGAAACAACCATAAATATTTGTAGTTGCAAACCATGACTCAAAATATTAGAGGAACGTGTGAATTTCAACAAAAACACTCATTGCAAAATTTAGTCAAGTGACAATCCAATAGATCTTTTTCTCCATAAGCATTGCTAACTTCAATTTTTAGAAATGCCATACACAATACTGGAATGTGTCCACTTGAAAACCTATTATAATCAATTGTATTTTTAAGGGGAAGTAGAATACCTATGCATATATGTACTCTTTTTCCTTCATCAAGTTTTTGTTCCACTGTGTTTTTCATAGCAAGGTTTTAACGAGGCATGTGCATAGTGTATAATCATCCAAGAGAAAGTGTTATGATTACCCAATCTCTATCCCTATCTACTATTCTAATTGTACTATAATTCCACTTAGTATCATGTATTGTGCCTATAAATAGACTTATTGTGATTCGTTCTCTACACACATATTAATAAGACTGACTACTTATTTTTGTCTTATTCCCCGTCTTTAACAACAAGTTTTTTATTATTCCAATTGAAGCTCCATAAAATAAATGTGAAACCATTGCAAAAATAACCAAAAACTGAAGCTGTTCAATTATTCATTTTGAATCTCCATAAATTTTGATTTAGTTTTAAAATTCTGAAATTTTGATTTTTGTTATAACAAATAATATATTATGAGTGACTAATCAAACTCTATCCCTTTTTAGTTTTCTAATCCTAATGTACCTCTACTTTTTATCTTATATGATGCTTAAAATTAAACTTGTTGAGATTCATTTTATACGAAATAATAAGATCAACTCTCTATTTTTGTTCTACTCTATTTATTTATAACATGCTATCATCACGATAGACTTTTTTTATGGCATGAATTTAAAATAACTTATTTTTAATGATGACTTTATCATCTTCATCGTTGATTTCAATTGAAATAAATCAAAATTCTTATTATCGATAGAGATAGCATTAATTATTTTTTCTTCGTGAGACTGACTGCTATCAAGTAAAGGTAAGTTTTTCTATTCCTTATCTCATCATATTACTCTATTTTAGTTTTAATAATTTTTCTCTATTTTTATTATTGTATCAAATCTCACAAAAATTTAATTTTATTGTCTTTTATTTCTCTCTGTCGAGTGACTCATTCCTCAAGCTCATAGATAGGCTAGGATGAGAAGTGGCCCTATCCCACCATTTTTAGTGGTTGGCTAAAATGATATGTGGGGAAGATAGGATTTTATCGCTAGGTATTTGACCAAATAGGATCATCTAGTTTCTAAGCAGTTCCACTTTCTCGGTCCAAAAAATGTTCCCTAGGATTGGCTTTAGGCCTTTCCTGCACAGCTTAGGTGGATCTGGTCTGGCCCATTCCTCAAAAGAAATTTTAACGGGATCCCTATCTATCAAAATTTTTACTTCTGGTTCTGGCGAAATCGATAGAGGTAACATTAATTGTTTTTTCTTCGTGAGACCGACCACCATAAAGTAAAGGTAGGTCTTTATATTCTTTATTTGATCATATTACTCTATTCTAATTTTAATAATTATTCCACTATTTTTGTTATTGTATCAAATCTCACAAAAATTTAAATTTATTATCTTTTATTTTTCTGAAAGAAATTATTTATCTTGGCCATTTGATATTAAAATTCACTTTAATGCCATGAATAAATTTTGAATTTTCTATTAAAAAGAAAATCAATTATTCCTATTGGATTACACAAAAGCAATGATTTTTTATAGATATCAGTGACTTAAATGTCTCATTGCTAAGGACCTATTAGTTCTTTGAAATAATCAAAGAGACATTTATTTGAAAGTTTCTAAAAGTTAAAAATACCTTCTGAAATATTCATGTATCAAAGAAAATTATTGATGATTAAAGATATTCATTATAATGGATATTATTATATGAGATTGAAATGGAAAATATTTCAGTAAATTTTTTTATTCCAAAAATAACTACATGAGGACGTGTTTTAGTATAGGAAAATTTCCCTGTAGGTCACTACATTTATTTATAGATATTGATGTTTTAAAAAGATATCCTGATCAAAATGGCCAATCATCCAGTAAACTTAAAGCATTACAAAGATTCCAAATATTGAAATGGCCAGTAAGCATGTAAGGCCATTCAAATGTCCTAGTAACGGGAGCATATATTTTAGAAAATTGTCATAAGTTCATAACTTTCAATGAAGCCTTCTTTTTCACATAATGACATTGTTACTGCCGGATCAAAAAATTAAGTTCCGCTGATTCAATTCAATAAACAAAAGGCTATTATTTTAAAACCAATTAATTAATTAATTATTTCAATCCGATAGGTTGAAACTAGGGATGAGCAACGGGCGGATCGGGTGAAAACCCGACCCGATCCAAATAACTCAAAATAGAGGGATATTTTGACCCAATCCCATCCGTTTAAAATTTTGAGCCCCACCCAAATAACCCTAAAAAATTTTGACATCCACCCGAATAATCATTTTAACCCAAAAATCACAAACCTCTCACCATAATTTCTAAAAATCAGTATCCCAAACTCATGTTTTACCCAACAAAATTCTGTTCCAACAAATAAAAATTAAAAACTAACCCAAATTCATCAAGGAAAAAGAAGAAGAGAGATGAAGAAAAAGAGAAAGACATAGTCGGAAGAAGACCCAAAAATCAATAAGGAAAAGAAGAAGAGAGATGAAGAAAAAGTGAAAGACATAGTCAGATTGGAAAGGGGCATCGACGGGAAAGCAAGAAATGAAGAAAGAAGAGGAGGTAAGGGAAGAAAGAAAGAAAGAGAAGAGTAGTGGCGACAGCCTACAGGGAAGGGAAGAAAAAGAAAAAGATAGAAAGAGGAGAAGATGAGTTAGGTAAAAAATGGGTGCGGTGATGGGAAAGCAAGAAATGAAGAAAGAAGAGGAGGTAAGGGAAGAAAGAAAGAAAGAAAGAAAGAAAGAGAAGAGTAGTGGTGGCAGCTTACAGGCAAGGGAAAGAAAAAGAAAAGGAAAGAAAGAGGAGAAGAGGAGTTAGGTTAAAAATGGGTTGGAAACAAATAAAAACTAAATAAGTAAAAAAAATTGAGTCTGCTACGTTCAAACCTAGGCTTGTAAATACTGAAAAGTAATGAGCTACCATTTTGCCACATCAAAATTACTAATAATGATGGACATAAGCTATATAAATAAAATAAACGGTCGGGTTGGGTTATTCAAGATTTTCACCCGAACCGACCTGAACCGAGAAAGGATAATAAATCCTCTAAAAATTCAAACCCGACCTGACCCGAAAAACCTCTTTTAACCCTACTTTTTCAGGTAGGTTGGTTTGGGTTGATTGGGCTGTTTGGGTCAGTTCCAGTTTTGCACACCCCTAATTGAAACCCTTTTTATGTAGCCTAATTAATCTATCCCTTTCTATTTGGTACAGGAAAACGTCAGTTACTTACTATTAATATTTTGGTCAGATAAATGAAAAAATAAATCAAGAGAAAAATCTTGTTACTATATGAAGACTCCAATCTTCACTATAAATAAAGTTTGAAGGATTCATTCTTCATCTTTTACCATTTATAGGGTTGAATCCACAAAAAATAGTCCTACTACTCCTAACCATGAAGAATTCACAAACAGAGCAAATAGGGATTGAATCCACATAGAGTGGTTTAATTCTTCTAATTACAAACCATCAAGAAAAAAACAAATAAAATAAATGGGGGATTTGTAAATTCAGAATTGAGAAAATGAAAATATGCAAAAATAACAGTAAAAATAATTGAGAGAAATCAATGGAGAAATATTCAACACAAGTTAAATATCGATTCATCCAATGAATTGATCATAGAAAAAATATAGTTCAATCAATTTCTTATTAATTGATTGTAGTTGCCAACTAGGCTTAGTAATCCATTCTTCCTTACGTATTAGATCAAAATGAAACCTGCTCATAAATAAATCTCTAATTATCCCAAGAGTGGCATATGAGATTTAATCATCAAACAATATTAAGATAAGAAGAACCCAATTTTAGTCAAAGAAGTTACCCAACACAACAATTAGAATGAGCTCATGCAAATACATTGAATCAAATACATTAGTGAAAGCACTTCATGTGAAAGAATAACACTATGCTATTTAATCAAATACACAAGCGACCATCTTGAATAAATCTATTAAATAACAATGAATTAACATAAAAATTTGCACAAGAATCAGAAATATGAAAGAGAAGTTAAGAGTATATATCACAATTCAAATGGACTAAATATCAATTAAATTGACTGAAAATGGAGTTTAATTACTTATGAAGAATGACAATTACACATGTAAACAAAGGTAAAAACGAGATGGAATAGAAGGAAAAGTTTTTACCCTTAAAAAGAGAAAAGACTTTAACTAAAATCCCAAATCTAAGGAGATATATGTTTTAAATTCAAATCCAAAGGATTAATTCCCAAAACACATAAAATATTCCAAATAAATTCTATCTATCATTATAAAGTTGATTTGAAAAAGATTGAGCGTCGTAGGGAAGTGAATCACTCAGTTTAGAATTGAAAATCCCATAAATTTCATGTTGTTAGGTATGATCTCTTAGCCTGACTCAAGTATAAGCTCTATGTTTCTTCATAATTGCTTTGATTGGACCCCTTAGCCTTGACTCAAGGGCAAAATTTTGCTGAATAAAAAATTCTTCAAACTCTCCAAGAAACTCCAAACTTTGACATGTTTTAATCTTCAAGCCCCTAACTTCTGAAACAATCAAAATAGGACAAAAATTAGTAGCAACCTACCATAAAATATAGTCAAAAGAGATAGAAAAGGATACATAAAATACAACCTATCTAATCTCCCCAAACTTATATTGGGTTTTGAACATCATAAAAAAATTAAAAGCAGCAGAATACAGAAAAACCCATTAAGGATCCATGCGATTCGATGAAATGGATCATGAACAATTACCTGTTGTAGTATAGAAAATGATCAGATTACATGTACTGCTTAAGGATGAACAACCTCTACCAGTATCCGCACATGAAAGCTGATGAACAGACAATTGGAGTGCTAACTCCCTGAATGCGGCTAGGCTTTTGTAATATTTTGGTCAGACTGTTAAAATCTGAATATATTTCTTTTAAATTTTAAACACATGCTATTTAAAATCCAAAAAAAGACCCAAATAAAATCTGATCCATTCACTTCATTCTAGGTGTGTGACCCAATAAGTTTATATTTTATTGACAGTGAGCCCAATCCCATTGCAGGTCCACAAGTCATAAGTGGCCTCTAGTAAGACATTCTGACTATCCAAATAACAAAAATATAGTAGTCTAATATCAACCTAAATAATAAAACATGTCATAATCTTTTTGTCACGCGATATCTAGTTCGAACATAAGTTATGGTCAATGTCACACCTATATTCTTCAACATGAGATTTCTTGATCACAAAGTTGACTGATAAAATCAAATGACATTGATCACTATGTCAATTTGTTTGATCATGGTCATGTATTTCTCAATCCATCTTATCGAGGGGTCCATAAGATATCTCTCTCATAAGAGAGGGATAAATTTTATTCAGATTATTCACTTTCCTCCACATGATTGTCATCATGATCAATCATAACCTTTATAATTATCCGAGTAAAGATAATGTTTGATTATGTCAAAACATGATGTTCCTCATGTAGGAAATTATGACAATCTCAAATATGATGATTTTGATAACATAACTATTATGAGATAACTTATGACACTTAATCCATGTAGTGATCTCATGGCGGGTCTATCCAGTACTTTATTCTCAAACAAGTACCGATAAGTTTGATTTGTATTACCATATACATAAATATCTCATAATTATCAATAAAACTTAAACTAGTTTTAATTCATTATTATTTTCTATAATTATGAATAATTAGGGATATCAAATTATTATAATAGAACATGCAAGAATTATACTAATTAGAAAACTTTCAAAAATGAAATTATGACGTATAGTTAAGGTCCAATTTCAAGGTTTAAGACATAACTTCCAACAACTTAAACAAATGCTTATCCTCAAGCATAAGAAAGAATGAAACAATCAACCAAGAATTCACATAACTTCAAATCAGTCCCTCTCCACCTAATCAAACTTTCAAACTGTCTAAAAATGAAGGAATCAAAATCACATAGGTAATAAAATGCTAGCATGATTAGGTTAGGTTTACACACGTTTTTTCAATAGTCTTTTCCACATAATTTACCCTTAAAATATACATTGGAGTTTGATTTCAAATTTAACACACAAATTATAGTTTCACTTTGAATTAAGTTAACTATATGGGAACGATTTTCAAACCAAAAAAGGCTAAATTTTTTATCTTTAAGCTTGGTCAAATAAGTATGAGGTCAGGTGTGTTTAGATTCTATAACATTTTAGATATTCACATTTAGTTAACTCTTAACTACTTACCTAAAACTAATAAATGAATGTGAGTGTGTCCGATTTTGACCCGCACACCTCGATTTTCGGCTCTAGTGGCCACTAGCTATACTCATGGTTATAAATTAATGGCAAATTGTAAGCTTTTTATGACCCAAAAGGGTTAGCTCTTCCAAACACTGGTGTTCCATATGAAAGTCTCTTAAGGAGACCCAACTACTTGGATTGATCAGCGTTGGTAAACCGAATAACTAGTGGAGTAAGGTGTCGAAAGGAACTTGTAAAAATCAAAAATTTGATTAAAATAATTTTTGAACTCTCATTTCAATTTAAACAACCATTCATCACAAAAACACAATCAGTTTTGGGCAAGTTTTAACAACCACTCTTTCAAAAAACAATAACTATTTAAGCATCATGCAATTATTAAAGTTTTAGCCTTTTATTATCAAACTCACAGTGCATGCATTTTCAAACAAATTTATGCAAATAGCACTACATGGATGAGCAAATGTAAATCTACCCTATTTAAGCTAGCATAAAATTTTCAAGAGACTTAAAATCCTTTATTTCTTGACAAATCTAAACTTTTCATAAGTTAAAAAGGATATTCAAACAAAGAAATATAGATTTTTAGACTTAAAGTTTCAACAAAAATTCATAAAATTTATCAATTTTCAACTTGCCCTCAAGTAGTTAGTTTAACCATAAAAAAACTGCACAATTTATCAATTTTTTCAGTAAGTATACCCTAGTTATACATCAGCTAAACATACACATTCCCCAAACTTAAAGTGTGCATTGTCCTCAATATGTAAAGGAAAGTAAAGAAAAGAACATAAGACTTCCTTGGGTAGAGGAGGTGGTGAAAGTTGATTATATGGTACTATTGAGAAGAATAATCACCATCGAAGTGTAACATAACCGAATAAGATCGGTGTCCATTCTCACCATTTGAGTTCCAAAGTGGGCAGGGTGTTGTTAAAGTGAGTCTAGGTGTGTATGAAAGACAAAAAATTATTGATTGGACGCATGGAAAACTTTTGATATTGTGGAGTTGGTGAATGTGTTGAGGTGGAGCTGATGCTCGCTCTCCTAGTAAGCGGTATGACCTGCAGGTCTAAAAATAATGCGACCATCTTGCTTTCCAAGTAAACCCATATTGTCCAATCCTTTCAAGTCCAAAGGTGACATTTTACAAGCAACATGCATTTCATGGTTATCTAAATCAAGCAATCCTAAATTGGATGCAAGTTGAGTGATTAGACGCCCCAAAACAATATCATTCTATTTACCTAAAGCAATATTGCTCATTTGACAGGTAATCTGTTTCACAAATAGAAGCCGGATCGTATCTCCCCTGCTAATAAATCTCTTGCAAGTCAATGAGAGACGCTTAGTTCAAACCGCTTTATTATTTTCTGGGTTTGATATGCGATTTAAGAAAAATCAATTTTTTTTGAAAATAGTTTTATGGAGCCGCAACCTGACTAGTCAAGTCAGAAAATCAAAACATAGTTGTTGGTGTACAGGAATTGCCTCTTATTTCTACCTTTTCAAATTTTAATTGATTATTTCCATTTATTTACATTAATAATTTTAATTACATAAATTGGGTAAGTAAGCATTTATTATAATTAAATGCACAATTATCCAAGTATTAAATAAAGCAATAAATAAAATGACAAATAAATAAAATAATTAATTAACTATGCATAAGCATGTTAACATAAATAAAACTGGGAATTATCGATTTGGGGACTTTGGTCCTGACATACATTATTTCATAAAATCATTTTATTAATTAACTAGGTGATTTTTATTAGAAAATCAATACATTTATTAAGACCACCAACTAATCATAAGTAGAATATATTTAGTGATATCTAATTTTTGAATTTATTAAAATAATTAACTAAATAATGCATGAGCATTTATTAATTAATCCAAATAAATAATAAAGAAAATAATGTTAAATGAAATTAAACTAAAATAATTACAACTAATCACCATGGCAAACCATGGGTCTTCATTAGCCTCTATTATGATTAATCAAATAAATAAACACATTTAAAAGATAATTAGTGAGTTATTTAATTAAACAGTCCTGAATGAGTAAGTAAAGAATCTCAAATGACAAAAATAATGTGATCAATGATTCAAAATATGATGTCCCTTGAAATTAAGTACAAACATGGGTTATTTCAGAACAAGTATAAACATCTTCCTAGACTTTAGACGAACAACGTCACCAAAAGTTCAGATTTAGCGATGAACAACCATAAAGTGCCGTAAAAGACCTAAGAACAGCGTCGCTAAAAGAAGAAAATAATAATATGAAAATAATTCAAATAAATGAAACAAATTTGATTAAATTCAGAATAAATATTTATTAATTAAAGAAAATTCATTTTATTAAATCTGTCAACATAGAATCTTAGATTAAGTATGTGATGGGTTGTCAAATTCGTTTTTTGGGAATTTAATTAATCATTTAAATCCCAAAAAATAAAAAGATAAATAAATAAATAAATGCAAACAAAAAATGTTATTTGAAGGAAATAAAAAATGATGATAATCTCATCAATCACACATCATGGTGGACTATGATTTATTTATTTACACATTTAAATATTAACGATTTAAATGTAGTAATCAAATAAAAGGAAATGGGAATAAAATAAAAAATAAAATGAGAAAGAATAGAGATAGAATGTGAGACATATGTTAATGCATATGACAAATGAATGAGTCTGACTTTTGTATATTTTATTTTTCTCAAGAGCTGCTCACCTCTCAAAACTCTATCTTGAGAATGGTTGAAAAATGTAAGAGTCAAGAACAATTTTGAATCCCATAAATGGGATTTTAAATCACTTTTTATTCACATAAATCTGACCTATGTCCATAAAATTCAAAATTAAGGATATTTTTGAAAATTAATGGCAGAATGATGGGGAGCTTACTAGCGGTGGCTTCACCACCACCAATGATGATGCTGCCTTTAATGGTGGTGGCATCGTTACTGATTGATGGTGGCATCATCCCACAATGGGGTGGTGTCATCATAACACGTGGTAGCCCCTAAGGCCGTCATGTGTTCCCTGTGTCTCGGGACTGAAATTTTAAATTTTATCTTTCCAGACTTATTTTGATGCGTTGAATCTATTTTCGATGTCCGAGTTTCTGAATTCATGCTCGAAATAATCCAAAAAGGAAAAATTCTAATTTCTTGGACTCAAAATGTGAAATACGACTTATGTTCTCTCCACTCTCTCGATTTTTTATCATCTCAAGCCTACATTTTTCTTGGACTCAGAATTGACTATTCCATATCCTGATTCTAAAAGATATGAAAGGAAAATGAAAGAACATACTGCAGCGACATCTATTTATGGAGCAGGATGATGTAAACCACATCCAAGTCTATTATCTCTTAGGATCATGATGTTTTTTATTGGCGATACTCATGATTTGTACAGAAAGAACAGTTGGTGATGCTGATCAATAATTGAGAATTAAAAGAGTTTAATTTCAACTATTTTAGTTTCTATGAATACAATAATTCATTCTGTACTACAAGTTGATAGAGATATCAGAAGGTCAAACACCTATAAAGTTATGGAAATAAATATGAAACTTAAAGTTAATGATATAAGATATCATTCTAAGAGTACAAAAGATATCAGAGAAATCAGAAAAGAAGAAATTCAAGGAAAAGTTCCCTAGGAATTTTGAAATATACTGAAAATGTCTTCTGGATCTTTATGTTCTGATTTAATTATTTA
>CAOJCQ010758934.1:0-14379 GCA_948356215.1 Stillingia texana | reverse complement strand
ATGAATGACACCAAATTAGGCAAACAAAGAATGTAATAAATCACGTGACGGATGTGTTTAAGCATGATGTTTATCTAAGTATGCAAACCTAGATTAAACCGAGTTTATGTCGACTCAACAAAAACAAATTCAAAGTTCACTTTTAAAGAAATTTTACCACATAAAATTTTATCAAGGTTTTTTAACAATTGATTAATCAAATTTATACCCAGTTCAATTCAGAATTTTGGTCTAGCAAATTGTGTATCACATAACAATATGAATGTTCAATTTAATTGTGTTTGGCTAGGGAAAATGCTTTTGTGAAAATATATATTTTACTGCAATTTTTTTTGTATTGGATCAATGAGATCAATACGATATCAATGACCGAAAGACAGAAATGTAAAGGTAATTAAGAGATAAACCCTAACCTTTGCTCTGATACCAAAATAATGTGGAATCCCAATGACCTAATAAACTAGACCGATTTGATTGAGCAATTTTAATTTAGATTCAAGTTTAGAACCAATCCCCTAATCTAAATCACCCTAATCGATACCCCAATTAGAATGCTTATAATAGATTGATTTAAGGGACAGTAATAAGAATAGAACTTAAGCATGAAAAAAAATACGAACCCTAGTTATAATTCTTAATGCAAAGAAAATCAAAGAAATACCTTACTTATAATTCAATGATTTAAAAGTGATTGATAATCCTCAACCAAGGCTGACAATAGTCTGAAAATAATAATAATATCCAAGATCCTTTACAAAGGAAGCTAAGTTCCCTATTTATAGTATTCAATACAAAGGTTTAAAATTAACCCTAAATTAATTCCTGCGCATAAGCACACGCCCGTGTGCTTTGAGACACGCCCGTGTCTAATCTGCCAAAAACATCCAACAAGCCTTCAATCGGTATCACACGCCCAAGTTATCTAAGGCACATCCTTGTGAAATTCGCTCGAATTAGGCAGCAACATACTCGCGCACTCACACACACGTGTATGGCTTCATACGCCCGTGTATGGGCATGTCACACTCCCGTGTGTAACATGACACGCCCGTGTGTCATCAACAGAAATCAGGTAATAGGCTTATTCATCCTGCACACGCTCGTGCTGGGCTGTCACACGCCCATGTAAGTTCCGTATAAATCTTCCAGCAGCTTTTCCTTCATGTACACACGCCCGTGTTCATTGGGACATGGCCGTGTGAAGTCTCCTGTCTCGAAACTTCAACTTGGAACATGTTGAGTTCACGCTCCATTGACTCCGCTTCTTTTCCCAAGTTCCTAGGCTCCTTCAATTTTCTAAAATATGTTCCCATAAAGCCTTGAAGTGCCCCTTTAAACCTCTTTGCCCTCGCTCTTATCACCGATCCACTTGGAATTATCAAATTATCATCCTTGTGGCCATGATGCGTACTCATGCTCGCATCAACCGAGTTCCTAATTTTAGCAGAATCGATCCTTTCACCATTAAGGTTAGGACACACCTTCTTACTATGGCAATTTTCCCACAATCAACAAAGTAATCCGGCAAAAATTGATATTTGAATTTGACTTCATAAGCCCTCCCATCTTTATCCCATTCTATAAAACCTTCAACCAGTTTGGAGTCAAGGTTCAACTCCGCTCTGATTCTAAGACATCTACATCTGAAACCAAATCCACCTCCATACATTTATTGAAGAAAAAGTTTCCTATATCCTCTCGATTTTGCTTAAAAATATGATATGGGGAAGCCCATAAATTTTGCACCCAAAAAGGGCAGGTTTCAAAAGCAATATCAAAAACTAACTTGCTTGGCTCCCACTCAACCAAGATCAACAAATCATTGGATATAACCCATGGAGTTTTATCTAAGACCCTTCTTTTATCCACCTCATGTGAGAAGGAAAAGGAAAAGATATTTGGTTCTTACACCTGAACTTGGAAATCCCTAGGAATTTTTGAAGCATTCTTCATATTGTTTGCCGCAACATTCTCTGGAAAAACTCCACTCAAAAGAATCTTACCTAAAAGAATAAAACCTGAATCCATTTCTGGAGCTATAGAGAGGCGAAAATCTCTCCTATAGTCCAAAGTTTTGGCTTTAACAGTCAATTTTTGGATTTTCTCCTCCATAATAACCATAAAAACGTATACTAATGAGAAACATCCTGAAGCTAATGATAGGTATTAAATGAGTGAAATTAATTGAAAAAAGACAAATTAAAGCCTCAAACAACTAAAATAAATAAGTGAGAGAAAGGATGAAAGTACATGAAAGGAGAAAGACACACAAGAAGAAGAAAAAGAAAAAGCAATAGGGAAATAGGCTTATAAGAGAGGAACAAGGAAAGAAGCTTAGGAGAACCTAAGAAAATGACCGATAAAAAACTCCATCGGATAGGAAAGATTGTCCATTTATTTATTTTATATCTTGCCCAAAATGAATTTCCCCCTTTCAATTGCAAATATATCAATTAACTTTTGTTAATAAAATGAGTTAAACCTAGAAGCTTTTGTAAATATTGTTATATGAGCAATTTCATTTTGACTGATAAGTATTTTATACCTTTTTATTTTTTTACTTTTGTCATACTCATTAATTAAATTATTTTTATATATGGTAAGGCTATTCCTCCCTTTGATATATATATATATGTATGTGCGCGTGTGTGTGACAAAAATTTTCGATGTACGTATTATCTATTATTTATTATTCAAGATAAACTTATTATATTTTGTTACACCAAAATCTCAAATTGGGTTTCTCTTTATTTGATTGCTTTATAAAAATGAAAAGAATATGACGCTCCTGATTATTTATTAATGTACAAGGAGAAATAGAGTTTTGATGTGATTTGTTGTTTGCTTTATATGAGTATGAAATGTTGAGACTTCTTCAATAGATCGTGTACACCTTCTACTGGATTAAGCAAAAGCTTACATTCAAATTTATTAGAGCTGAATGGTTGAGGAAATTTCATATGATTGGTGATTATGAAGTATAATACCCTTTCATTTTTTTTTAAAATTTTAGCCATGTAATATTTTATTCAATATGAGTTTATTAGTTACTATTTTAAACTAGCGTTATAACCCACACGTTGTGATGGGTATAATACGGTGCTGGGAGTTTGGAGCCCGGCTAATATGGTATCTACAAAAAAGGAAGAAAAGAGATATGGAAAGTTAGGGAACTCTTCGAAGGTCAAGTCAGTATAGGATATAATAAGTAAAGTACTTAGAGAATGGGTCTTTTCATCCCTTACCTTAAAGTGTAGAGTCATTTATATAGACTAATGAAGTCGTGCAGATGTACGGGTAATGGGGTATACATGATCTGAAGTGATAGCCGGGTATCATGCTTCGTGGGAAAGGACCCTCTTATTCAGAGTACATGGCTTCGTGTGTAGTGTTCGGTCAATGTGGATCGGATCAGCTAGGGCTTAGAAAAGAGAGCCGATCGGATCGGTGCTTACGTATGTGAATGGGTCGGCCAAAGTTTTGGAAAGAGTCCGATCGAATCGGACTTCAAAACTGTCATAGAAACATATTTACATAAAAAATATAGGTTATATAATAGAACATATGAATTCACGAGTTCGGATTGATGTCGGTCAGGAAATACATCCAACCAGATTGGATACGATCGTCTAGGGTTCAGAAAAGAGAGCCGATCTGATCGGTTCTACATATGTGAATAGGTCAATGAAAACCTAGAAAATAGTTCGATCGGATTGGACTTTAAAACTATTGTAGAAACATATTTACATAAAAAACTACAGACTATATAATATAACATACGAGTCAAAAAGTTAGGATTGATGTCGGTCGGGAAATACATCCATCCGAAAAGGATACGATCGACCGGTTGATGTGTTTATCGGATCGGCCAGTGCTTAGAAAAGAGAGCCGATCGTGTTTATGTATGTGAACGGGTTGGCCAAAGCATCAGAAAGATTCTGATCGGATCTTACTTCAAAACTGTCATAGAAACATATTTACATAAAAAATAATACAGATCGGCAGGTTGGGATTGGTGTCGGTTGGAAATACATCCGACCGAAAAGGATACGATTGGTCAGTTGATATGTGGATCGGATCGGCTAGAAAAGAGAGCCGATCGTTCTTACATATGTGAATGGGTTGGCCAAAGATTCGGTAAGATTCCGATCTGATCGGACTTCAAAAATGTCGTAGAAACATATTTACATAAAAAACTATATGCTATATAATATAACTTATGGATCAACAAGTTAGGATTAATGTCGGTCAGAAAATACATCCGATCGGAAGCGATATGAAGCGAGTATCAGGGAAATTTCATCAGACTCACGTGTTTGAAGGGAGCACCTGAGAAATTTCATCAGGCCTGTGTGTGTTCGCTTTGGGATTCCTCCGATCGGATTTGACTTGCAGCGTGTACCTGGGAGATTTCATCAAAGTTCTGGCCGATCCATTTCAGGCCTTAGCGTACGAATCGGACAGTAGAGAAGGGAATAGATGGTCAGGTCGTACGAAGCAGATGAACTGACCAATCCATCGGACTTCCTTTTGTTATTCTGCTTTATTGTATATTATTAATACATTAAATTTCTTCAGGCTCACATCTGTTTGATCGGGAAAAGCGTCCGACCGAATCTGATTTGAAGGGAGTACCTGGGGAATTTTCTCAGGTCCGCGAGTGTCCGGTCGTTAATACATTCGATCGGAATCGATATGGAGGGAGTACCCGGGAACTCGTATCAGCTTCGATCCGACCGGTCAGAGGAGCTGCTTCACTTTAGATAAGCAACTAATCAGCTGCTTCAATGTAGATAAGCAGCTAAACAGTTGCTTCACTATTTCTTTTACGATTACACTTTAATGTACATTATTAATGTTTAATTATTTTGGAGATGAATTTCATTATTTAAATCATAGTTCTATTTAAATATCTATATTTTCATTTATTTGAGTTTTTATTTACTTAATTGAGTTTTACGACTGATTTAATAAATTTGATTATTGCTAAATTATTATTTGCAAAAATAATTTTATTGTTCTTTTATTTGATAAAATTTTCTCTAAAATATTTAGACTGCATGATTGGTTGTTAATTTATTTGATTTGATACTCTTATGAAAATTTTATTATTACTCTTGAATTTTTTATGTGTTTATTGATTTATTGAACTATTTATTAGTTGATTTACGAGTATGAAAACTTTGTTCTTAAACCGCTAAATATACTTAGCTTTTCTGGCTAATGTATGTACATCTGTTTTCTGATATCGGACTCTATATGAGAATTTCTATTTATTTTCAGTCCTATAAATATCTCACGGTTTAAAATTGTATTGTTAGTCATCTGTGTTACAAGTCTGTATTAGAATTATGCATCGATATCTGTAGTATGAATTTTTGTTTTTGACCTTTAGTGATGTGTATTATCATTAATATGATATGATGTACTATACATTTTGATTTCTAACATGACATTTCTAAGAATGATATGGAAATTGATTATTTCAACATTTTTTAAAAAATAAAGTCTGATACCGTGATTTGAACTTATATCATGTTTTTTTATAATGAAGATGTTTATGAAATCATCTCAGTCTTTAATTGCTTTCAGTCTGTTGTGTGTTACAATTATTGTTTAATGAGTCATTGTACTCAAAGCTTATCATAGTTTTAGGTTTGAAGTTAATTTTTATAGTTATTTAGAGATTAAATGAAGGTGAGTTTTAATATTTATAGCTTTTGAAAATATTTTAAGATCCTTATGCATTGGTCAGTGACCAGCTTTTTAAGCTATGACATTAACTTTGGACAAGCAAAAAAAAAAAATTTCAATAGTATCAAGCTTAGTTCAGTAACTACCTTGGGCATAGTTTAATTCATTATAGGGTCTAGAGTTCGGCTACCAACAAGGAGGGAAAAAATAAAAATAAAACGCGTTTTCTCTCATTGTTTTTTTTTTTCCAGATTTTTGAAGAACAATCCAATTCTCAAAAGTCTAATATAGTTTAATCCGGTAGTGTAAACGCATCAACAAAGCTTTCCACTAATATTCCTTTAATTTAATCCTGAGGAAATATGTAGGTCCCACTTCCATTATAATCAACGGCCAGAAATACGTCTTTGACCATTAATGCTTACAGGACAATGTCACGCTAATATCCTTTCTAGCGTCTTTCCCAACTTTCAAATTTATATATGGAAGCAGCCCGCAATTTCCAGTACTTCTTCTTCTTCCTCTATTTTCTTTCTTCCACATCATTTTTCTGTTCTGTCTCCAATACAAAATACTCACAGAATAAATTTATTAAGCTAAATCCCTCACCGTCTGATGATCTGACTTTTCTCTTGACTTTACCAACCTCTTAAATCGGACGATGGGCCTTTGCTGCAGCAATGGCGCCTCCACAGTCCAAAATGATGGGATCACGGCCGGAAACCACCGTAAACCACCACCATCGCCCCCTCCAGCAGTTTCTCCAGGGGAAACGCCACCATCTTCTGAGTTCAACTCCTACGCGGTCAGTCCATTCGAGAGTCCACTGCCGGCTGGAGTTGCCCCGTCTCCGTCTCCGGCAGGTACTCCGGGAAGGAAGTTCAGATGGCCGTTTCCACCTCCGTCTCCTGCCAAACCGATCATGGCACTTATGAGACGGCGAGGACAAACTAAGCCGCCCAAAGAGGTGCCGATACCAGAGGATGGAGAGGGAGCGGACGGTGAGAGGCAGCTAGATAAGAACTTCGGCTATGCTAAAAATTTTCCGGCTAAGTTCGAGCTCGGAAAGGAGGTTGGACGAGGGCATTTTGGTCATACTTGCTGGGCCAAAGGCAAGAAAGGAGAGCTCAAGGGACAGTCAGTTGCTGTCAAGATCATTTCTAAAGTCAAGGTGAAATTCATTTACTTTTACTTTTTTTAGACTCTGATTTATTTACCAGTTTTTGGAAGATGAAATTTGCAGTCAATGCAGTATTATATAGTCAATAGACTCTGTAGGATTTGTTCACTAGCTAAAAAAATTGATTTTGGAATGCACGAAAGTAGAACATTACTCCTGCTGTATCAAACAATTCTGGAAGTGGAAGTCATTTTCTTTGACCAGGATACCTTTTCCCATTTAAAAATTCTGCTCTAAAAATTAGGTAAACAAACGAAGTCCAACTAGCTCTTGCGTTTATTGACTGTGAATCCGAAGTGAAAAGCTTGCAATTCCAGTCCTCTTATATTCATCAGAATTTCAAATCAACTATGCTTTTCAGTAACGTAGATCTCATTGTTTCTTGCATGTCATATTTTTACTTTTAAAAGCTTGCAAGTATTCTTTGATTCATGTTCTGTTAGTGCTTTGTTTACTTTTTTTTCATGCTTTTATGAATTACCAACAATCACTTGTTTCATTCCAAACACGGTATTTATGGCATTTAGTTCATTAAGTTCGTGTTTAAATGGCAGATGACAACAGCAATATCGGTTGAAGATGTTAGCAGGGAGGTAAAAATATTGAA
Organism: Stillingia texana; assembly: GCA_948356215.1. Lineage (NCBI taxonomy): Eukaryota > Viridiplantae > Streptophyta > Magnoliopsida > Malpighiales > Euphorbiaceae > Stillingia > Stillingia texana. The sequence goes on along the minus strand of CAOJCQ010758934.1, from coordinate 6,898 downwards.
AGCCTTATGTGGGCATAAGCATATGATCAAATTTTATGATGCTTTTGAGGATGCCAATAATGTCTACATAGTCATGGAGTATGTATATTTATATTTCTTATTATCACCTATTTTTTTTTTTTTATATTATTTTCCGTTTTCTCAATATCTATCTTAACAATGGAGTAATGTTGAATTCCTTGCAAGTTAAAACATGTAGAATCCTGTTTTTCTCTAAAACTATTTGGTAAAAAGGTGCTATCTTACCTCAGGAATGAAACTCAAAATTTCTCCTTGATCATTCAATCCTATAGCACCTTTATAATGTACAAAACAGCTTTTTAAAATTTCGCAATTCTATAAGAAGAACAATTTTGTAGAGCAGCATTATTTCTCAGACCTAAGGTACTACCTTACATATTGTTTGTTTGATGGCGAACTATGGTAAGTTATAGAATGGTTTTAGAATGTAATCTTATGGTTAGGGCTGGCCCAAAGTTGTGGGAGCACTAAAAAAAGTTTATGTATGAGTTTGATATAAATTGAATTAAAATTGCTAAAGTTGGCCAATGAACATATTAGACTAAATCATATAAAACTATCATAAATTTGTAATTTGTAGCGTATATATGTGCATGCGTCTTGTCATATCCTAGAATAGGCTCAGTCGTGCTATAGCATAGGATGTTTCTAAATATGGCAGCAGTAACTATAGTACTATAACACACGGTCATCCATCTACACTTTGCTCCAATTCTAAAGCATTTAAATTTTTTATGATTGGCAGATTGTGTGAAGGTGGAGAATTACTAGACAGAATATTATCAAGGTAATGGAGGAATACTAAAACTACTTTCCTGAAAATACGCACTCTTAGCTGATTTCACTTTCGATTTATATTTGTATTATGCTAATTCTTTTGATTTACTGGTAGAGGTGGAAGATACACGGAGGAAGATGCTAAAACGATTGTTGTGCAAATCTTAAGTGTTGTTGCCTTTTGTCATCTTCAAGGTGTAGTGCACCGTGATCTAAAGCCAGAGGTAATATGCATCTACATGTATTTATGGAAGCCACCGGGCTAGTAGGTGAATTCTACGTTTTTACATTTAGTGGTTGTAGTTTGATCTTTGCATCGTTTTCATATTGAAAGAAATTTTAGTGCATGACCAAGATATGTCATCTTCAAGTGCAACCATCTATTACCCGAACTTTAACCAATGAATTTATCTCCGCTTGCAGAATTTTTTATTTACTACCAGAGATGAGGATGCTCCATTGAAGGTCATTGATTTCGGGCTATCAGATTTTATCAGACCAGGTAATGTGTACTGATCCATGAGTCTTGTTCTTGTCCTAGGATTACATAATGATAATTAGTAGTGAGCAAAAGAAGTTGAAAATAAAATGAAAAACAAATACAAAATTCAGATAACCTAAAAATCGGTTCACCTAACAACTTGGACTTTTAGAATTATGTTTAATGGCTTCTGATTTTCTTTTAACGGTTTTATTTTCTTATGCTGTCTTATTGAAAAGCTTTCCATTTTATGTTGTAATTTATAAAACGTCAAGGATTTTGCTGCTGGTTTTATTGTTGCATGTAAACGGGTTGTAGCATTGTTTACCAATTAAAAATTAGGTATATGTGCTTGTTTAACTATGTGGGCGAAATGGACTCATGCAATATTCAGAATCTTTGAAAAGTATGTGCATTTTGATTGCTTGTAATTTGAAAAAGGTTGACTTTTTGTTTATTGGTTAAAAAACTTGAGAAATTGTAACCTAACCTATTTGGATTTTTAGATTTAACTTTGTAGGTGCATCTTTACTGCTGGTATTTTGTGGTTAAGAATCCAAAAATCTGTTACTATTAGGACATCTTACATGTGCATGTTAATCACTTGTAAGACATCTAGCTCTACTTCAATATTTATAATCTAAAAATTGATTAAACTAACCAATCAGTTAACCGATTATTGGTTAAACGATTTTGATGGTTAGATATTGGTTCGACAGCAGGTGGGTTCAGAAATAGCAAAGAATAGATTGCTGAACTGGCATGGTACCCTTACTGAAAATTGATAGGGTGATGACTAAAGAACCATTAACCTAGTTTAAGTTTAATCTTTTCTGTTAAGTTGATCAAGTTATATCTTGATAATATATGTGAGACATCTTACTTAGTATTGTCAATATGAAAATCAATTGTATGTTGTTGGATTATAAAGTTCAATTTTGCATGGAACATTGTTCTTCAAAATTTTTCTACAGAAATGTAATTAGTTAATATAAGTCATCCAAATGCATGCATAAGCACAAAGAAATACATGACCTCACTCATGTGCATGTATTTATAGAAACTATAAATTTTGATTTTGTCGTATATAACTTTGATAAGTAGTGAATCTTCAACAAAAAAATCTTAGAACTGGATGGACTAGAAATTTTCTCTTTCTGCTAGTGAAGTTGTACATCAATTGTCCCGCTCTCTTTAGATCCGACCTTGATTTATTGTGGGTCATCTACTTAGTTCTCCTTATATGAGCTTTTAGCCCATTCTATGCATGAGTTTGATATAAATTAAATTAAAATCAACAAATTTGACCAATCACTAAATTTGATTAAATCATATAAAATATTGTAAATGTGTAATATATATGCATTCAGGCCTCGTGAATTTCATAAGTTAAATATTGATTCTATTTCTTTGGTTGGATGAAATGATTAAGTTCACTTGCTTCGAACAAGTTGTTCATGATTCTTGCTATTCTTGGATACATTTCCTTTTAAGTTTCATGCACTCTTATAATTTGTAAAAGTCAGAACAGCTATTCAGTTCTTCTATACGTGCAGATCAACTTTTAAATGATATTGTTGGCAGTGCATACTATGTTGCTCCTGAAGTGCTCCACAGATCTTACAATGTTGAGGCTGATATGTGGAGTATTGGTGTCATAATATATATACTATTATGTGGAAGTAGGCCTTTTTGGGCTCGAACAGAATCGGGAATATTCCGTTCTGTGTTAAGAGCCGATCCTAACTTTGATGACTCACCATGGCCTTCAGTATCACCAGAAGCTAAAGATTTTGTGAGAAGGCTGCTGATCAAGGATCATAGGAAGAGAATGACTGCTGCCCAAGCTCTAAGTAAGTTATTATATAATATTTGAAGAAACTTGTTCTTTTCATCTATCAACAACTGAAAATGTGGATCCTATCTGAGGTTCGATGTTTGGAAAATATGAATATGTATGGTTGTGTCTGCTGATAGCTTATGTCGGTAGTAACAAATGCATGCCTGTGCAGCTCATCCATGGATACGAGATGAAAACCGACCTGTACCTCTGGATATTTTGATATACAAATTGGTTAAGTCATATACTCGTGCCACAACTTTCAAGCATGCAGCACTAAAGGTGGTTATACATAAAGTTACATTTACAACATGATTTCTTTTTAATATATATTTCACACCCTTAAGTTGGCACAAAAATCTTTACGTACTCCAACTTTACCGGTGTCCTATTAAAACTTTACTAGGTAAAATTGTACCCCTCATCCCTACGTAATCTAAGACAATATAGAAAAATCGTGTGAACACACTACACATGGACATTGACCAACTACATAGGAACCACAGAAAATGAAGATTTATTGAATGTTGTAAGGAGCGTTTGAATAATTTTCATGAAAATATTCTTGTAAAATCTCTAAAGCAAAAAATTGTTTTTTCATGATTTATTATATGGTGAGTGCACGTCGTGCATAGTGCTACATGTCAATATAAGGAGGTGAGGGTATGGTTTGTTAAGTTTGGGTATATAACAGGTGCTTGAAAAGTTAAAGTGTGTATAAAAACTAAGCTACTTTTGCTTATTTAAAGGTGTCAAATATGCATTAACATTTTCTTTTTCTGATCTGCCCAAATTGAGAACTGTATATCTAACAAACATTGGTCATTAGATATTGGCTTTTGTGCCTTTTGTTGCCATCAGTGAGTGACATGATGTGGTCCATGTATCCTGATTTGATGCAAGTTGGCCTTGCACTTGATGGCAATAAGGGGTATGACTTGTGAGGTTAGATTTAATCTTTTGGTACATTTTATATGTTTTGTAGGCTCTTTCAAAAGCTATTCCGGAGGATGAGCTTTTCTATATTAAGGCTCAATTTAAGCTCTTGGAACCAAAAGATGGATTCGTATCCCTTCATAATTTTAAAACGGTTAGTCTAAACTTTATTTTACCTATAAAAAGATTTGCTGTTTTGAATGAAGGAATTTGCATGTAGTTGTATATGATCAATGAATCCAATTCATATAATTAATCAATTCAATTTTAATCATATAGCCTTGTGTTATTTTGTGTACTGTTCTCACAACCTTTAAATGCGAAGAAGTACAGGCGTTAATGAGAAATTGTACGGACGCCATGAAAGAGGCTAGAGTTCTTGACATTGTTAATGTGGTGAGGTTTCTTATTCTATCCTTTCGGACTTGTTTGATTAACATAATGTAAAAACATATATGTAAGCCTGTGAACTTATTGAGTTTCTGCAATTAAACCTTTGAACTTTTAATTGACAATACTGAGCCTTGAACTTTGATTTTATTTACATATCGAATCCTTAATAGACGAAAAATGTGAAATTAAATAGTACGATTTATTTGAACCTACAACATCGTATTTGTCAAAGGATGTTAACTACAACAAATTGAATTGATATTGAGGTTCAGATATTAAAGGTGCATCAAATAAGAAATATTGTTTAATTCATATTTTCTGTCCACTAAGAGGTTCAAGTCTAAAAAATAAAGGTGCAAAGGTTCAATGTTGTCAAATAAAAGTCTGTTTAATAGCAAAAATTTCAGAACATCTAGTGCTTATATAGTCATAATTCAATACTTTGTTATTGCTGGCAAAATAAAAAAAAAAAAAAAAAGAAGTGATAATTCCATATTCAGCAATCATGCATTCCTCACTCAGCGATTTTAGGAATTTCTGTTGAAGTTCATTCTAACTTACTAGCATATGACTCAGATGGAACAACTCTCCTATAAAAAAATGAGTTTCGAGGAGTTCTGTGCTGCTGCAATCAGCCCGTATCAATTTGAAGGCCTTGAACACTGGGAAAATATTGGGAGGGAGGCTTTTGCATACTTCGAGGAAGAAGGAAATCGGGTCATTTCGGTGCAAGAATTGGCTATGGTATGTGCATTTTTAGTTGTAGAAATTTAACTCATGCTTCAGTTTCGGTCGCCTTATCCTTAAAGTAACTGTGCAGGAAATGAATTTGGGTCCTTCAGCCCATTCTATAGTGACCGATTGGATTAGAAATTCTGATGGGAAACTGAGCTTCCTTGGATACACCAAGCTTTTACATGGTGTCACAATTCGCAGTTCGAATACAAGACCTAGATAACATAGGCTGATAAGGATTGATGATATTTTTATTTTTTTTTTTATTTTAATTCTTCATCGATTATTTTCTGAAGTCGGGTTCAGTTAAAAACGGAGATCTAGATGGGATATTCCCGAGTATGATATTTGATTCCATATCTGCAGGATCCTTGAGCACACCATAACCATATCCGTAAAGATAAATTCAATACATGTTTGAATCTTTGATACAAAATATAAGTTGCAGTTCATTTCCGAGTATGATATTGATTCCAGGCTTCTTTCACCCCATTTTTTTCCTTTTCGCTATTGCAGCTGCTTTTCCACTGTTACCGTCGTTAACTCTTCTCTTCCTTCATAAATCTAATAGATCTATAACTAGAAGACTATCTTTCAGGTGTTCCTCCTCCGCCGCATTTACTGTTGCTTGTTCTCCTCTGCTGTTGTAACATACAAAATGACAGACTCTCCTCTTCCCTCACAAATCTTACGGATCTAGAACTTAAAGATTATCTTCTGGGTATATATTTCAAAATTATTGATTTGTCGTTGATGAAGGAAAAAACTTTTTGAGTCAGATTATTATTTTTGTAAAAAATAATTCAGTCACCGTGATTCTTAGTTTTGGTGGTGATTCCGGTAGGTACAATGGTTGGTGTTGATCAAATATTTTATTGAGATGAAACGGTGCGCATGGGTAGTTTTAGGTACGACATCCGAACTTGAAAAAGGCCATATGTACTAAAACAAATTAGTTATTCTATTCAAATTATCAAAATTGAACCTAAGATGTGCTTGAGCAAAAGATTAGGAATCCATTTACGCAATTTAAGTTGAGAGATTGCATATAAAAGAATTGTACTTTCGCTTTTTCTTTTTTCTTAAAACAGTTTTAAGAGTTTACATATTGAAATTTATGGGCTTCTCTAAGAAATAATATTGCTACATATATCAAGGGGAAATTCTTATTTAAATCCGGCTTCATGCATTTTTTATGGATCAAGTTAGTTGCAACACACTATAAACGATAAATTGATCGAAAAATAGTGGATGGTTTTTTCAATCAATTTATTTTATGTAGCATTATATAATTCGTTTGTTCATGGATTAGATGCAACTTGAATCCATAATAATAATAATAATAATAATAATAATAATAATAGTATGAGTTAATTTGGCAATTTGTTTGATGGGTCATCAAATTAATAAGCAGCCTTTAAGTCGTGGTTGTTTAGATGAAACTAAAGAAAGTTATAATCATGTTTTGGTTGTATTATATATATATATATATGTAATGAATCTATGACGTTTTGCTTATGTGAACAAGTATTCATATGGACCTACTAACAAATGTTTATGTCAACCCTATACTTTATTGGCTTTTCAGGATGGATAAACATTCTGGAAGTCATTTTCCAGTTGAATCAAATATTCTTTTTGTTTTTTTTTTTAAATACGTTTCATAAGCTCTTCAACCATCGAAAAATATATGTTATTATTATTATTATATTTTG
>CAOJCQ010751855.1:0-10033 GCA_948356215.1 Stillingia texana | reverse complement strand
GTTCTAATTGATTGATGCCTTCAAATCCAGGGCACTTATGGCCTTCCATTTGAAGTTCACAAGATGAAAGGTATTAATTCAATATTATATACAAGAAACCACAAGATGAATGTACTAGATGATACTTAACCATCCATGATCCACATTGTTTTGTGATCTTTAGTAAAATATTGAAAGAGTTAAGCTTACGAAGAAGGAAATGGGATTTATTTCTTAATCACACAAGATGTAATCTGCTTCACATTCATATATTTTACTATTTAAACGGGTAGTCGGAGTATCATAAACAGGCCTTTTACCTAAAAAAAAATGAAAAAAGAAAAAAAAACTGTACCTTGTAACTATATCATTTTGAAGTATAACTGCAGTTTTAATTATTTTCTCTACGCAATATATGCCGATAGACATGGATGTGAAATATTGGAAAATATGAAACTCCCTATAATAAAATCCCAAAATGGCTACCTTTCAGAATTTAAACACAACAGTTCCATGAAAAGCCATTATAGACAAAGTAAAGCTGCAGCCGATGCAACAGTGAAAGCATCACAGACTAAAAACAAAAAAAAAGCTTCCAGTTCATGTAATGTAACAACTTAGTAAAATTTTCAAGTCCTCCATCCCTATTTGAAGATCACCAATTATTGCATAAAGCAAAAGTATGTGAAAACAAAATGCAGTGGAGACTTACTCAGGAAGACTCTCATAAGCAGTCAAAACTTTCCAGACTTCACGAACAGGAGCTTTTACAGTTATGCTACCAACAACACAACGATGGACCCCTCCATTTTCCTAGAGCAGAAAACCATTTTATCAATAACTGAGGTACCAAGACAAGCTCATAGAAATAGAAACTCAGAAAAGAGTATAACTAACTTGTTACCAATAGGCCATCGAATCTGCGTAGATGAACTTCATCCACTATGCAAGGCTTATCAAGTCTGCAAGCTTTTCCAAATACACCCCAATTACTATTTAACTCACTTGCAGATGATGTCAACAGTTTGTCCTCACTAAAGACACCATCTAAACCCAGGCCAGGAGATTTAGATAGGGCAGTGGAATTTCCACTACCTGGAACTGATGCTTTATGGTTACCCCCTAAATCTCTCTCAGCACGACAAGCTAGGGCTTGAAGATTTACAGGAAGATCTGATCCGATGATCCTCTCCAAGAAAATAGCTGGAAAATTGAATCTTGGAATCACATTAACTTCGTATTTTAAAAGTGTTGTTCGAGGCCTAGACAAAAAAAGTGATTGAGTTAAGAAAAAGCAGAGGGCCATTTAGGATGTCTAAACGTAGCAATCACAGATGAAGAGTGAATGAACCAAGTAAGAAGAAGCATAAAAATAACAATAAGAATCACAGAAAAGCTGTGTCCTATGTTCAAGTCCATTATAACTAATCTTACATGTTGAAGCTGTTTTCTGTTCAGTTTTGGGACGCAAAGGAATTTTGTTCCTATAGTAAAAAGAAAATCAGCTGAATAACATTTGAAAATAAGCTGACTGCTTTAATGAAAGTAAAGGATGGAAGCAATCTTCTAGTTTTAGTAGTTAATGACCTGTGTTATCCATTTAAATTTTATACATAATGAATGTTTTATTGAATTTGCATCTTCTTTTTCCTTTTTAAGGTACAGATTTTAGATCTTTGTTTATAGTTTACAAACAATTACATAAACGTATGTGAAGAAAATTACCGGTTAAGAAAACCCCATCAATTGCAAACACAAAGAAAAGTATTGGAATAGAGGTATATTAATACCAAGAAGAGATAAAGAAAGTAATGTGTTACCATGCAACAATAAAAAGCCCTTATTCCACATGTGTTTTGTTCACACAGAGAAGACTAACTTCTTAAGCAACATTCCTGACCAATAGCATCCAAGAATGAAGTGCCTATAGATTATGTACAACAATTTAAAAGACCCAAGCAAAATTATGTCAAAATTCAGAGCTTATCAAATTTTTGGGTCTACCTTGTCCCTGATTTTAATGACCATTTACCCTCAAACTTCTTAAAGTCCCCATCAACCATCGAAAAATGTAGCTCATGATTATTAGCCTAAAGCAGAAGGAATTATTTAAGAAATTAAAATTAATATGAAACTAACACATGTATAGATGAGAATAAAATGCAACAGTGTATGATAAACAGATTCTTGAGGTACACTTCTTAAATAAGATTAAGGTGGATGTTAAAGTTGCCAAACAAAGCTTCCTACCAAGAAAGAAAATGGAGATCATAATATAATCATGAAATGATCATTCAATGATCAGTGGTTCTGACGGGAAGGATAGTTCTAATACAATATGTGGTTCATTGAAAGGTAAAACTGCCACCTATCAAGGAAAAGCAGAAAGAAGAGACACTGAAATTAAGGAGGCCTGCACTGTAGACCAAACTGCATCAGTTATTGGAAGTTGCAGGAAATAAGAAAGCGAGGGGCAGACCTAGGGCATGATTCTAGAAGAGTGCCAAAGCTTGCAAAACCTGTTGTGCTTGATTTGACATTGTATACGTTCTTTTCAAGTTGTTAATGAACTCCCCAGTTAAGGTAACAGTTCCACTGAATAATGAGGGCGTTTTCCAATCAACTATGTTTTTTAAAGGGAATGTCAAGGGCATGAAACAAGTATATAAAGTATAGAGAAGAGGGTCTAAATAGACCATGAGAATTGTAGTTTTTCTTTTCATTGAGATCCATGAGTTAATTGTGGAACAGTCTTAATACGTCATTATTTACCCAATTCAGGTCCATAGTCACTAAAGCTGCAGAATTATGGTGAGATGAGATTTTTAATTTTGACCACCATATTATGACAGGATCCCACTGTTTTCAAAGGCACACGCGGCCTAGTGCCTGAGAGCCTTAAAGGCTTTCGATGTGCCATAGGCACGCGCCTGGCTGCGCCTTGGCAGCCTCACCACATGCGCCTGAGTTAAACCAGGCACCGACCTTGATTTATTTATTTTTTATTTCTTTTACTCTTTGTTACCTTCAAATCCAAAACCCACCGGCCAGCAGCTCCTCCTCATTCAACCATCACCACCGCCAGCTCCTCCGGCCACCCCAGCAGCTCCTCCAACCACCACCGGTAAGATTTATTTTTTTCAAATTTTAACTTCTTTTTATTTTTTTCCCTTATATTCTACTTCTTCTTACTTATTTGATGATTTTCTAGTTGTTATGCTGCCTAATTTTTTTCATTAGTACTCAATTATTATTTCAATAAAGGGATGATATTTGTTTGAATAGAATTCTTTTAAAAATTAATGTAGGTGTTGTTGTTGGTATTAATGAAGGGATGATATTTGTCTACTGATATTTGTTTTGTTATCATTTATTTTTAGTTGGTAATAAAATTAATGTAGGTTCATTCATATAAGCAAATTAATTGATGTTAATACAATGTAGGTAATAATTTTTAGTTAGATTGTGGTAATAATTTAATATCAGATTATGTTAAACAATATAGTAAATGATTTTTAGTTAGATCATGGTAAAACTAATTCACGATATTTAATGTAGGTAATAATTTAATATCAATATTTTTAGTTAGATTATGGTTTATATTAGTATTACTAACTATTCTACATTAATTGTTATGAAATATGCTTTAGATGGCGGAAGCTAGTGGTGCATCTAGTTCTCCAAGTGTTACATATTCGAAAGATCCCGGATGTAAGTTTGCTTTAGATTACCAAAGGAGGGATTTATCAGGCAAAGCAACATATTGTTGGAGAGGACACCGAAATATGCCTCAATTGTCCATCACCGAATTTTCGTTTTTAAGTTTTTTGAACGTTTTATTTTGGTGTCATGTGTGTTTTGCATGCTTTATATTATTTTATCACTAATATTAGTTTAAAATTTATTATATTAGTATTTATGAGATAATTTATATTTATTTTTATATATTTTGTCATTTTGTGCCTTGTTTTCATCAGGCGCGCGCCTATGTCTTGCTCCTAGGTTCTAAGACCCCCTTACGCCTTGGTGTGCCTAGAGCTTTTAACAACTATGCAGTGTGCAGGATCCATGAATGGAAATTGAACGATAAAACAGTCCTTGGACTTTGTTTTTTAATGTTGATAGTCCATGGACTTGATTTAACATGGTATTTAAAAGAAACATTAAAAAGAAAATAGTTGAGAGCATATTTCAATCAAATTGTCCATTTTAGTAACCATCATGGATGAACCTTACTAAGCAGAAAAAAATAAAAAAAATTATAGTATATATATAGATGAGAAAAACATGACCATGCCACATCAGCAATTCTATAACGGAGGTTCCCTCCAAAAAACCATTAGCTGCTAATGACAGTTCATTAACCAGTTTAGTACTAACTGTAAAAGAAAAATAATTAAATTACAATTAATAAATTCTTCAAGTATACTGCCATTAACAAATCTTCTTAAGAAGTCTAAAGATGTTCTTGTTCTTTTCTTACTTTCATCCTTGGAAGAAAATATCTTAATAATTAGAAACACAGCCTGTGGTAGCAAGTAGTAGGTACTTTAATTTCCATTAGTTTTGTTAGTATTAAGTATTTCACATTAGTTAAACATAACTATATGGTGCTATCATAATGACTTGGATATCTCTCATATCTTGAGCTAGTTTTTGAATTGAGTTAGATCCAAGTTCATTATCTTAACATGGTAACGGAGCAACCGAATTATATAGCAAAAGAGCATACAAGTAAAATAAGGATTTTGGTATTTTTAATTTTCAGTATTTCAGTTCCCTTTAATTTTTCACCTTTTGTTTTTTTATTAGGATTCCTATTTGCTAAACTATTAACTCAATTAATAAAAATAGTTCTCATAATTTCATTCTTTGTTTAGGATTTTTATTTTGTCAAAATTTTTTACTTAATTAAGAATTCTAGAATTGAGATTTGTGACATTTGTCCTAACTAATATAGAAAGGATAGCAATATTCAGCTCATGTGTTGTGTTATTTTCTAAATTCAGATCAAATAATTTATTCTACAATATTCTTACCTACTTATTTTCCATCATTCTAACCAAGATCACCCTATTTTACCCTTAGTTGTTTATTGCCATGGACTCTTCCATCACATCATAATTGTTGATGATGGGCATTATATGTTTTCTTTCATGGGTTCTCTCCTTAGTCTGAATTTCAAGAAGTTTGGGAAAAAAAGAATTTCTTAGTATCTATATGCCAAGTCATTTTCCTTTTAATATATTTCCCGAACCTCTTCAATTGTCCATTTAAGCTTTTCTTTCTCTCTCCCTCTCTAAATCCAAGAGAATTTATTTCATATTTTCATTTTACCCTTATTTTGATATTCTAATAGTATCTTAGACCTGCCACTTTTCTATGTGGTAATAAATGAAAGAATAATTTAGTCATTACAAACAGTTTTTAGAGGATTGTAATTTAATTTTTTTTTTGGATTTTACCCAGTCATTAACCGTCCATGCAGAGAATAATCCTTGTTCACCATGCAGATCACAGTTTTGGTAATCCCGATTTGAACTCAGTTCATATTAAACTGATTACACCCCTCATGGATTTAACAATTTTTTTCAATCCATATGCTAAAATTGAAATGGACACTTGAAGAGCATCTAGAAAGAGTATAAGTTACTCATTAACCACTTTGTCAATGTTCCCCACGGACCAAAAAAAGCATAAACCATTATCCAAGTATGTTGAACTCTTTTTTTAAGTGGTGTGGTAATTTCCAAAATACTGTTAAAAATTAATTGTGCAAAATTAAAAGTAATAAGATGAAGAAGGTTACTGAAATAAGAAACTCTTGCAGATCCAACACAACACGAGCTTCGATAAGCCAATAGAGCGCCCTCTGAAACCCTCTTTGCTCCAACCATATCCGCCCAGGGTGTGGGCAAGGGATTCTCCCACTGAAAATCATCATTAATTTTGCAATTCTGAATTAAATTCAGATTATGAACTACTTAAATCCTCACTCTAGTTCATGAATTGAAAAAAAAATGATACCTGCAAACGAGATTGGGAATGAAATCAGCGAGGCGCTCGTAGTCAGTGAGAGCATTCCAGAGAGGGAGAACGTCAGAATAGACAATAATTTGGGCCCTAATTCTTCGTTCCCGCCATGAAATCACTTCCACTTCGCAATTAACCTTTCTCTCTCCATTCTCTTCTTCTTCTTCTTCTTCTTCTTCTTCTTCTTCTTCTTCTTCTTCTGTCTAGATCTTCTTATTCTTCGTATTATCATCGTAATCATGAACACCGTTAGTAATTGTGCAGTTGTTCCTGTTGTTGCGGCCCAGAGATGCGCATTTCACGAATTTGTGTGGGATCTGATTATTAAGAGATGATCTCAGCTTGAAATTTGCTTCGACATTGGTGCTTTTATTTTGGAAGAAAGGAGTTTCTAAAAGGAAGCGTGATGCTTTGCAGGTGATCATGGCGATTGAAGAGACTGAGAGCTCAGTTCCACTACCACATAACAGTTAAGTATATACTACTGCTCATTGCACAAGTCAGAGCCTTTAAACGAACGTTATTCACAGTTTTCAATCGTGTCCACCAGTCTACTCATTTTTACGTACAAATGGTATCCACAAGTTTTTTTTTTTTTTTTTTTATATATTTTTGGTTTTGAGAAATATTCAACTTGGGCTGACGTTCAAAAGTTTCAGGCCTTTAGCCCATTAAGTTTGGCGGGAAAAATCTTTTTTTTGGCACTAAAATATTTCAAAATCTCACCTTCTTGAATTTAATGTCCCAAATAAACCAGAAAACCTCGATTCCCAAATTCATTTTCCAGTCGTGCACTGCCATGGCTAAAGACGACGGGCAATTAATTGCAGCGAAGCGAGCATACAGGAATGCGAAGGAAGTTGGCAACCGGCAGGAGGAAGCTCGTTGGGCCAACTTGATAGGGAATCTACTGAAGAACAAAGGAGAGTATGTACAGGCACTTAAATGGTTGCGGATTGATTATGATGTCTCTGTGAAGTACTTACCTGAGAAGCAGTTGTTGGCCACTTGCCAGTCTCTTGGGGAAATTTATCTCCGTCTCTGTGATTTTGAGCACGCTTTGATTTATCAGGTGAGATCTTGAAAGTTTTGAATTCTCTGTTACTGGACATAAGTGAAAATTATGGATTCTTTTTGTGGATTTTATTTTCACTAGTTTAGTTTTTCTTCATTTTTTGATAGAAGGGGTTTTCTATATATTAGAAGCTCATGATTCCATAGAACTTGGTTGCTGATGAAAGGGGGGAAGGTAAGAAAAGGGAAGTCTGACCTAGGAAGATGGGGATTTTATTATTTAGTTGCATCTTAGTGATGGAATTAAAAGTTAGAATGAAGGAAATGAGGAATTAAGTCAGGGTTTGGCTTGGTTGCTTAAGACTCTGGTCCGGAAAAGGGAAATTTCAAGTAGTTTAATACTTTTCTTTTCTTCAGATAATAAAAAAAGCTAAATCCTAGTAACAAGAATTAATTGGTATTTTCTGAAATAAATTGGCTAAAATGACGTAGGAAGTAGGTTTTGATAATTTTTCCGTGTCTTGATCTATGAAAACCTAAGGACAGAACTTTTCCTGTCCATTGGAGCCCTTTTATTCTATAGGCACATTTTTGCAATTGGTACAATAACACCAAGGTCTCAGAAGCTGGTACACCAGCTCATTTTCTTTTTTTGCTCTCTTTTTAGGGCAAATGGTGAAATCTGATTTAGAAAAGATGTCCATATGAGGCATTGGTGGATGAGGAAATGCCATGCGTGGGTTGGGGGGGGATTGGTATTGACAAGTAAAAAAAGAAGAAATTCAGTATAGCTGAAAATACTTATGTTGGACCTTAAGAATCTGTTAAGTTCTGATATATTTCAGAGAGCTATGAGATTTTACAACTGTGGTATATTCTTGCAGAAAAAGCATTTGGAGCTTGCTAAGGATGCCAGCGACATTATTGAGCAACAAAGAGCTAGTACACAATTGGGTCGCACATATCATGAGATGTTTTTGTAGTCTGAAGATGACCATAGTTCGGTCAGAAATGCAAAAAAATATTTCAAGTCTGCTATGGAACTTGCTCAAATTCTCAAGGAAAATCCACCAACGAATAAATCATCTTTCTTAAAAGAATATATAGATGCTCATAATAACATTGGGATGCTTGAAATAGATCTCGATAATTATGATGAAGCTGAAAAAATTCTCATCAAAGGACTAGAAATTTGTGACGAAGAAGAGGTAAATGAAAATGATGATGGGCGCAGCAGGCTTCATCACAATCTTGGAAATGTTTACATGGAGATGAGGGTGTGGGATGAAGCGAGTAAGCACATTGAGAAGGATATCTTAATTTGCAACAGAATTGGTCACTGCCAAGGAGAGGCGAAAGGCTACATCAATCTCGGTGAGTTGAATTATAGGGTTCAAAAGTATGAGGATGCAGTTCGTTGCTATCAGAGAGCATATAAATTGGCCAAGTCCATGGAAGATGAGGATGCTTTAGTAAAGCAAATTAACCTAAATATTGAAACCGTAAAGCAAGCTATTGATGTTATGGATGAATTGAAAAAAGAAGAGCAGAATTTTAAGAAGTTAACAAGGAATGTGGAGAATGCAATAGGCAAACCGCATGAGCGGAAGTTTTTGGTTTTGCAGAATGCATCGTTAGATCGGCTTATTGAGAAGTCAAGCATTATCTTTGCATGGAATGAGGTAATTTTCTCTACATGCATTAGTCTTGTTTTAGTTGCTTGGACCATATCAAGCTGCCCAAAGTGTCCTAATACAATGTATTTTTCTTTTGACATACTTAGAATGTATTTAATAAAGGCAGTAAATATAATTGCATGAATTCCTATCTCATCTTTTATAAGGACATTATGAAAAAAATTAGAAAAGCCTTTTTGTAAATTCAGAAATGTATTTTAATTTTGTCAATTGTAGCCTACTTTGAAAACTTTAGTTGCAGTTTGGTGAATAGTCAAAATTAAATGAAGTGCTAAAACTTGATTTCTAATCATGATAAAATAGAAATAACCGATACCTTTTTTTTCAATTCCTTTTTCGTTCTCACCCTCATTGTCCCCTTTCTCTTTTGTTGTTTCATTTACTCTTATGCAAAGTTGTAACAGTGAGATTTTGGGTTGAAAAATCATAAAAATCATTGTAAAGCTTGAGGGGACCAGTAGAGTTGGTTTCTTCTATTGCTGAGAGCTACTTGAAGCCATGCATCTTCAGCAATGGTTCAATCTTTGGATAAATCATTTTGTTTGTACATTTGCATACTGTGAGCTAAAGGAGATTAAGGAACATGACACGGCGGGAAAAATACAAATTACAAAATTATTGATTGGATGGAAATAGTCTTTTTAGTTCATTTTTTAATGGGTGGATGAATTTGCAACTAAATTTGAAGTTAGGCACTCAGGTTAAACTTCATTAACTTAGAGGACCAAATAAAATTAAAAATTCATTTAAATACTTATCTGCTTATTTTTTTTTGTCTTTTGAGTTTTGGATTATAGGATATTTAGGTATTCCATTTTATTTTGCCAAATGCAGCATCACACTTGTAATTGCATTCCACTCATTTGTTTAAGATAAGGTGTAATTGAGATTAATCATTCTTTTAGATTCTGGTACTGGTGATTATATTTGCTAGCTTAGAAGTATCAATTGGAAGACATTGTGATATATAAATGACAAAGTAAGGTCATTTAGGTATTTGCAAATCGTTTAGCTGCAATTCTGTTGTTTTTAAGCCATTTGTCAGGTCTTTAGAATTTATTGATGTTATGTTGTCTCATCTACATTCTAAAACAATGCAATTTTGTGAAATTATTATTTTATAGCATTGTAGATATGCAAAATTGAAGAAGAGGATTGCAACACAACTTTGTGACAAAGAAAAGTTGGCTGATTCATTTCTGGTTATTGGAGAGTCATATCTCAAGCTCAAAAACTTCAAGAAAGCCATAAAATGGTTCAGAAAAGGTTGGGAGACATATCAATCAATTGGCAACTTGGAGGTAAGTTAA
>CAOJCQ010746268.1:0-10612 GCA_948356215.1 Stillingia texana | reverse complement strand
CAAAGCCAATACTTTATCATTCTTATCTTGTGAATTTATGCTATGAAATTACTTTGAACAAATTATTAAATTCCTTGTACTCACCCTCAACCCAAAATAAGAAAAGTTTTTAGTTTTTCTATTTTTTATGTAAAAATTAATTCCAATAAATGTTTTTAAATCGATGTGACTATTGGTTTATGACTGAATCAGTTCAACAGAATTTAAACAGGCCGGTTTTATCATAATAAAATTTCTAATTTCAGATTTTATCTTATAAATTTATTAATAAAGCCTGAAAGTTTATTTTTACTTGTTAGAAGTTTGTTATGATTTTATTAATGAACCAAACTAGATTAATGATCAGTTTTCAGTTAAATTGATCTGACTGATTGGTTCGGTCTGATCCGGTTTTGATAACATTGATTTCAATTATAATAATTTGTTAGTTGTTGGTTGCAACCTTCTGTGACCCACAAAACTTCAATGTATCAGCAAGATGGATTGGAAGGAAGGAACATCGAGTATCCTTCTTCCAATGGATAGCCCAGAGGATCCAGCCCAAGCCTACTTACCGAGGTACACTACATCTTTAAGAGTGCACAGCCCAAGCCCACTTCGGTTTGCTCGTCCACCCAGTGCGCAATAGTGCGCGCCACAGGATACTATCGTCTGTTTTTCTGGGAAGATTCAGAGCATCTCTTCGAGTCAAAGATGAGGTGCAGCTATTCTCACTCAGAGATTCTTTTCTTCTCACTCTCTCTGTAATGTTTTTGTAAGTTATTACGTCCTTCTCTTAAAAAGCTCTTGAGTAAGTTGGAAAGTTTCTTTTTCTTTTCTGCTTTATGAATTTCTTGTTGAAGCGTCTTAGATCTTACTCGTTTTTCATGATTTTGGAGATTTTTTTTTGTCAAAAGGTAGATCTTTGAGTTGTCCAAGGATTTCTCTCTTGTTTTTAAATTCTTATAATCTTTACTCCATTTCTGGTTTCTGATTCTCTTTTCTGGCTTTTCAATGAAATGAAATTTTCATTTTCGAACTTAGAAAGTTTTTCTATTTTTTCATTTTTTTATATCATTGATTATACAATTTGACATTAATATTAAGTTGTGCATATGGTATGAATATGATCAGTTTTCTCTCTCAATTGTTGACACGCCTTTGGACATTGGCTGAGTACTACTGATTCACATAATAGCTTTCGTCAATTATATTTCGTAAGTTAATTTCTATTTTATTAGCTTTGTAATTTATTTCTTAATCTATTGTATCAATTAGTTGATTTCTGTACAATTTCTTTCTTTCTTTCTTCACGTTTTATGATTTAGATTATTTTTCATTAAGATTGTTGACTTTTAATTTGTGATTTTGGTATGGGCAGTGTTCTCTGTCAACGTCTTTGGATGTGATTACTACTGATTCACATAACAGCTTTTTGTTTATATATTTTGTGTATGTTAAGTTCCTTTAATTATCTTTGTAATCAATTTCTTAATCTATTGTATGATTTTTGTCTTTTCTGCCTGATTGATGCCCTGATTATTGTTTTTCCACTGATACAGTTTGTTCTTGGCAATCTATTTCTGATCTCATTAACTATGCCAAATAAGGCTGCAATTTCGCTCGTTAAGCCGTTATTTTACCGTTGATAAAGCCTCTCTATTTCCTTTGGACTGGAAATGTGCATATATTTTATATGTTTGTTTCTTGAACTTGTTAATTATGTCAAAACGCATCCTAAATGTGTTTCTGTGTTGTCGATTGATGCAGAGATGGAGGCTGTTGCTTTGCCAATCATAGAGGCAGCTGCTGGTGAGATCGCAAACGACTCAGTGGCGCTTATCAAGCGGCAAATTGGCTACCTGATTCATTATAATGCTAAGATTAAGAATCTTGAAGAAGAGCTAGAGAAACTGGACGCCAAGAACAATGGAGTGATGCAACTTGTAGATGCAGGGAAGAGGAACTTGCACAATATTGCACCTGATGTGGTCCTTTGGCAAGGGAAAGTGGTCCCTATCATTCAAACTGTTAGTGAGTTTCTTGACAATGAAATCAGAGGCAATGATGATAAGTGCTTGAGTGGCATGTGTCCAAATTTGAAGTCACGTTATTCCTTAAGTAGGAAAGCTACGAAGATGGCTATGAAGATTGGCATTCTGCTCCAAGAGGCTTCAAATTTTGGCCCGATATCCTATCCCGGTCCTCCACCAAGGATGGGATCAATGTTCATCACTCAAGGCATAGAAGATTTTCGGTCAAGGCTATTGATTGTGCATGGAGTCTGGGAGGCTTTGCAGGATGATAATATTCAGATGATCAGTGTCTGTGGGATGGGAGGTGTGGGGAAAACCACGATGGTAAAGAAGCTGATTCAAAGAGTTGAAGAACATGATATGTATGATAAGATTGCAATGGCAGTTGTTTCTCAAAATCCTGACTTGGAAAAGATTCAAGGTGAAATTATAGAGCGGTTGGGGTTAGAAATTCAGGAAAAGACTTTGTCAGGGAGGGCTGGTAAGTTACGTGAGTGGATTATGAACTATGACAAGGGAATCCTTTTAATATTGGATGATGTTTGGGAGGAGTTGAGTTTTGAAGCAATTGGGATTCCTTTCACGGTTGAGAATGTTAAAGGGTACAAAACTTTGTTGACTTCAAGAAGCGAATTTGTTTGCAGCAGTATGGGAAGCCAAAGAAACTTCCAGATCAATGTTCTAGAAGATGGAGAAGCTTGGGATCTTTTTAGAAAACTGGCTGGCAATTTCGTTGATCTGGATTTGCAAGATATAGCAAAGGAGATTGCAACTGAATGTGGCGGTTTGCCTATTGCCATTGCAACTGTTGCTGGAGCATTAAAAAATAAGGCCAAGTATGCTTGGAGTGATGCCCTTCGGAAGCTAAAGAAATCCAATCTCACAGGTGTCTCTGGAATGGAGAAAGTTTATACTCAGATTGAATTAAGTTTTAATTATCTGAAATGTGAGGAAGCCAAGTTATGCTTTTTGCTTTGTTCCTTGTTTCCAGAAGATTCCAGTGTTCCAATTGAAAGTTTGGTTAGATATGGGATGGGCTTGCGGCTGTTTGAAGATGTGGATGACTTCCATCAAGCTAGAGATAGAGTCTGTGCACTTGTTGATGACTTAAAAGATTCATCTTTGTTGCTTGATGGTGATGACTATGGCTTTAAGTCAGTCAAAATGCATGATGTTATACGTGATGTGGCCATATCAATTGGTTCAAAATATAAGCATTATTTAGTAAGTTCTAATGCAGTAATGAAGAAGTGGCCAGAGATAGATAGGTGCAAAGATTCCACTGCAATTTCAATTATCTGCAGCGACATAAAGGAGCTCCCCATTGATATGGAGTATCCTATGCTTCAACTGTTACAGCTCAAATATAGAAGTTCGCTAAAGGACCTGAAAAACAACATTTTTGGAGGGATGAAACAACTACAAGTCCTAATTTTGAACATCCCATCACTACCAAAATCACTTGATTTCCCCAAGAAGCTTCGAACCTTGCTTCTTATTGGGAATTTGGAGTCAAGGGAATTGCCAAAAGAAATAGGAGCTTTGACATCTCTTGAAATTCTTGAAATTCAAACCATATATTTAAAGGAGTTGCCGAAAGAAATAGCATTTCTGGAAAATCTGAGGTTGTTGGACTTGAGGAATATTCGTCGTCTTGGTCATATTCCATCAGGTGTTTTATCAAAATTGTCAAAACTAGAAGAGCTCTATGTGACAAAGGAGTTTTACAAGTGGGAATCTAAAGGTGATGGGGGGAAAATCAATGCCAGCCTTAGGGAGTTAGATTGTCTTCCTTTAACTGCATTACAAATTCGGGTACCAAATTTCTCACTTTTGCCTCAAAAATCGATCTTCCAGAACTTGATAAGTTTCGATATTCTTAAGGGTAGTCTAAGGTATGTAGATGATGATTTTTTTAGAACGGATTTGGATAATAAGTTGAGGATTATCGGTGGCCCTGTAGCTAAAATTAAAGTGAGTGGGATCTGTTCTTTATTGAGAAAAACTGAAGCCTTGAGATTAGAAAATGTGATGAATTTGAATTCTGTCAATGAGCTTGCAGATTATGGCTTTCTCCATTTGAAGAAAATAATAATTAAAAATTGTTATGAGCTAGAATACATTGTTGATGTTATGATACTGAAGGAAATTCCAATTGCAGTCTTCCCAAAGTTGGAGAGGCTAGAACTTTCGGAGTTAAGGAATTTGAAATGCGGATTTCCATTGTCTGTGGCTAGAGGAATGAGACAACTCCAAAGCATGCGAATAAGTAATTGCCAAAATATGGAGGGAATATTCTATAGAAAGGAAGAAGATGATGAGAAGATAACAACAAATGAGGTTGAATTTCCAAATCTAAAATCTTTGGAGCTACACAACCTTCCAAAGCTGATAGGTTTCTGGGCGGACATGAAGGTATGATTTTATCTTCCTACCTTTTGTTCCTTATATAATTGATATATTTGACAAGATATTTTTTAATATAACAAATTTATTTTATCTGCCAACAACTACTAAAAGTGGAGTTTTATGTTTGACAGGTACCACTAGATAACATGGAACAACCAAATGCATCTAAGAGTGAGCAAAGTTCAAATAGTACTTCACAAGTGAGTACTACATTATTTCCATCACCTTGCCAACATTTATCAAATCTAGAACAGCTTAAATTGGTAAAATGTAATTCGCTACACGTTGTATTTGCCCCTTCCATTGCTCAACAATTGGTGCAGCTCCAAACTTTAAGGATATTGGAATGTAAGAGGATGGAATATGTAGTTGGAGTTGTAGATGAAGGACAAGAAGAAAAAGAGAAACCACTCTTCCCTATGCTAAATGAACTCTATCTTGAAAATCTGCCAGAGTTGGTGGCTTTTTGTGCTGATGATCATGTTTCCCTGGCTTGGCACTTGTTAAAAGTATTATGGATTTTTGATTGTCGAAAGATGAAACCATTTGGTTGTTCATCAGGATTAGTTAGAAGAGGAAGAGAGCAACAGAGTATTGAACCACAAAATCAACATCTTCTTTCCACCAAGCAGGTACGTTCTTGCCTTATTGATACTTTGAAATTCATTATTTCAAATTGCAAATCATGTTGTGTTAATTTTTGTAGAATTCCTACAAAGTGCATCACTACTTAGCCTATTTCTTAAAATAGTTTTGGAGTAAAAATTTGAAGTAGAGATTTAGATTCAACTTGTAGTGCTTTGAGTTTAATTGCTTATAAGAGTTTTCCATGTAACATTTTTCAGCTCTATTTTTTTCTTGTATGTAGTGAACTTGATATTAAGTTAACATCCTAATGTGTATCTGAAAAATCAGAAAGTGTACATTTTATTCAACTTGATTCTTATTGCATTTCATTCATCTCATTCATATACCTTTACTGAGTAGGGCATATATACAGAATTTGACATCTGAAAAGGGAACAATACATAAATCATAATCCCATGATTCAAGCCATCTAGGCCTATAATCAAGGGATTCTATCAAAGAGACAGCTAGCATTCTAACAATACAGCTTCAATTCTATTACTCCCCCTCAATCTGGAGCGTACTTGTCAAAGATGGTTGAGATCTGGGGCTCGTGTTCATTTTTCAAGTCTCAAAGGCCTCATGTCTCTTTTCTGCCTGGGCTTGTACTTTATTTTTATAAACCTCAGAGGCCGAGACTTTAGATCACTTCAAATCGACCTCAGATCGCATCGAATGGAGAAAGTAAGGCCAGGATTGCACCATAGAGGTCGGGGCGAAGTCGAAGGACTAAATCGGACGGCCGTCGGACAGTGCACGCTTCCCAACTTGCCGGAGCGTGAAAGAGATGCTAAAAATAAGATCAGCACGTGTTCTTCAAGTGCTAGGTTTCCAGTCACCGGATTCTGGATTCCAGCCAATTTTATGGTGGCGCTTCTTTCTAGGCTAGCAGTGGATGTTGATTTGTAGACTGGTGGGAGCAAGGGTTTAAATATGTTGAAACAGTAAAGAAAACCCTAGAAAATAGATAATGAACAAAGAAAATAGAAGAGAAGAGCAAAGGATTGAGTTGGGACTTAAAACCCTAGGCTCCGGTATCATGTAAAAAATCAGAAAGTGTCTACATTTTATTCAACTCTGATTCTTACTGCATTTCATTCGTCTCATTGATATACCCTCTATTGTGTAGGGTATATGTATAGAATTTGACATCTACAGAAGGGAACAATGCATAAATCATAATCCCATGATTCAAGCCTCCTAGGCCTATAACAATACAGCCTGAATTCTAACAGTGAAACATTAATATTTGTTGAAAATCTAATTGAATATCTGGACATTTTTTACTATTAGAATTAAATTACAGAATTCTTCATTAATTAAAGAACTTTGGCTTTAACCTAATGTTATGCCTCCACTAAATCACAATAATTCAAAATACTCCTTTTAGAATAGACAAAAGTATTTTTCAAATTCAAACTTTAGGGGTTTTAGTAATTAACTCAATAGATATTCTTATTGTTTGAAAGTCAAACTTTCATACTTGCTATATTGCTCGAGTGGTTAGTCTAAATATTAATAGAACTTCCTAATCATTTGTGTTTTACTCTTTCTTGTTTCATGCCTCCAAATAATAAAAGCAAAACAATAATTAAATCATTATGGTTTAAAGTCATGCCTTGTAACACGATCAATTTGTTCATTTTTGAAAGGTTTCACTTATGAAGAATGGGGACTCATTTGTTAGCCATATTGACCACCAGTGTACATTTCCATACAACTTGACGGAGAGGTTGCAAAATTTGGAAATGCTCACAATAAAAGGTTCTAATTTTGAAGTTATATTTTCATTCAAGGGGCATCATGCTGGTGTTGGATTAGTTAATTCTTTGAAAGAATTAGATTTGATTGATTTGAAAAATGTAACACATATATGGTTCAAGATTCCATTGGAGATCACGGGATTCGAAAACCTAGCAAAATTGGAAGTAAGTAAATGTTGCAATCTCATACATATTTTTGCACCTCATTTGCCTAAACTTCTGGTGAAACTAAGATACATGAGGATTCATAATTGTGAGAAGATGAAAACTATTGTTGGAAAAGACGACAAAGAAGCATCAGAATCAACATTGGACAACATTGTATTTCCTCAATTAAGATCCTTGAAACTCATAATGTTACCTAATCTTAAGAGCTTTTGTGGTGGAACTAGTGTAGTTGAATTGCCGTCATTAGAATACTTGGAAATTGATGGATGTAATCAAATGGAAAATTTTGCTTATGGGGCATCCAACACTCTGAAACTAGAAGAAATAAAGATAAATGAACGACATTATGCATTGGAGGGAGACCTTACTGGAGCTGTGAACAAAGAGGTATATTCTTTTCCTAATTGATAGGCTATTTTTGCTCTTGATTTAGTTATGTGATTATGAATAACAATATTCTTTTAGATAACACTACTATGCAATCATTAAGCCAAATTAAAAAAGGAGATGTTATATATGGCAGGCAATATCTGATAGCATGGAACAGCCAAATACATTTAAGAGTAGTCAAAGTTCAAGTAGTACTTCACAAGTGATTTCTACATTATTTCCATCACCGTGGCACTGTCTATCAAATCTGCAACAGCTTAAATTGACAGATTGTAGCTTGCTAAAAGTTGCTTTTGCACCCTATGTTGCACATCAATTGGTGCAGCTTAATGCTTTAGAAATAATGAGATGTGAGAAGATGGAATATGTTGTTGGAGTTGGAGATGGAAGACAAGAAGAAAAGGATTGCTCACTTCTCCCCAAGCTAAATATACTCCGTCTTGGAGGTCTATTGGAGTTTGTGGCTTTTTTCCCTGATGAACATGTTTCCCTGGATTGGCACTGTTTAAAAGAATTATGGGTTTCTGACTGTCGAAAGATGAAAACAGTTGGTTGTTCATCAAGAAGAGAGCAACAAAGTATTGAACCACGAAGCCAAAATCTTCTTTCCAATAAACAGGTATGTTCTTGTTCTTTTTAATCTATAATTCAATTTCATTTTTGGAAATTAATTACAAATCAAGTCTAGTTTAAGATCTCATAATTACTTGGCCCGTACATTGTATGGTTTCAAAGTAAAAAAAATTAATTAAAGTCCCTTTGCATACAATAATTAAATTTGTTGACTATGGAAGGTTTCACCTACAAAGAATGTGGACTCATCCACCAGCCATCTTGAAGACCTTCATGCATTTTTTCCATACAACTTGATGCAGAGGTTGCAAAATTTGGAAAAGCTCACAGTTGAACGGTGCGATTCATTAGAAGTTATGTTTTCATTCAAAGAACATCATGCTGATGTTGGAGCATTTAATTCCGTGAAAGATTTAACCATATCAGCCTTAAGAAATCTGACACATATATGGTTCAAGATTCCGTCAGAAACTATTGGATTTCAAAACCTGGAAAAATTGGAGGTAGATGGTTGTGAGAATCTGGTGCATATTTTCTCACCTCATTTGCCTAAACTTCTGGTGAAGCTACAAAATATGAAGATTGGTTTTTGTGAGAATATGAAAGCTATAGTTGCAAAAGAGGATAAAGCAGCACCAGAATCAACATCGGACAAAGTTGTTTTTCCGCAATTGAGATCATTGAAACTCATAATGTTACCTAGTCTTAAGAGTTTTTGTGGTGGAACTAGTCCAGTTGAATTGCCATCACTAGAATCTTTTGAAATTTATTGGTGCAACCAGATGAGAAAATTTTCTTATGGACCATCTAACACTCCGAAGCTAAAAGAAATATCTATAAATGCACAAAGATATGCACAGGAGGGAGACCTCTGAATAAAGAGGTATGTTCTCTTCCTAACTGCATCTTTGCAAGATTTTGTAGTTCCTGAAAGAAATTGTTTATATATTGATGCGCTCTATGTAATATAAGTATCGTCAGAAGCCAGATCTCGTTTACAAAGGTGGAGCCATCAGTTTGAGCAGCAGCAACAATGATCTTGTTGGTGTTCTTTGATGGTAAACATTTTGATATTCTAATTCTTAAATAAATTATGCAAATGTAGGTGAAAGGCATTAATCAGGCATGTGTTAACTGTTTAGGGAACATCGTTCCTCATACAAATCGTTTTTCTCTTTGCTATTTAGAAGTTACTTTCCCCGAAGGATGTCAAGGAAGCCATTGAAGATCGTCTTTATAAATAATAATCAAGTTCGTGCAAAGAAGACTGATTGCATATATGTTTGTGTAAGTGAAAGGCATTAATGTGAAAGGCATTAATCAGGCATGTGTTAACTGTTTAGGGAACATCATTCCTCATACATATTGTTTTGTTCTTTGCTATTTAGAAGTTACTTTCCCTGAAGGATGTTAAGGAAGCCATTGAAGATCATCTTGATAAATAATAACAAAGTTGGTGCAGAAGAAGACTGATTGCATATATGTTTAAGTGAAAAAGTACAAGCAATGAACACATGAATTTGTTATGACTGGTGGCAGAGTGGATGCTCTGATTTTCTTTGTAAAAATTTGAACTTTACTAACTCGGACAGTTTCAAATCCTGGATGGGGGCTGTTTCAGAACTTCTCAAAGGAAGACTGAGAAAATCACAATGCTCATCTGTGCGCTGTGGAAGGAATGGAACAGCTTGGTGTGGCAGCAACATGAACCTTCATTTCAAAATGTTTTTGCCTTCTGCTTCATGGTTTACTCAACAAAAGACATCCTGTTATTCTCTTGTGATAGTTGAATCCGATGTTCAACTCCTGATCAATCTCTGCATCTGCAAGTCAGATAACTCAGCCTGGTTGTTATTGTTGAAGATTGCAAGTCAGCTTCGTCTTTCAAAGTCTGTTATTTTCTCAGTTTGTCTATAACCTGTGAATCATGTGGCTCATTAGCAAGGGTCTTTGATTTTATGTCAGGTCCTTGTGATTGGGTTTCCAATGCCCCATCTTAGCACTACCAGCCATGGCTTACCAGCTTAGTATATTTGGTTTACCACCCCCCCACGCGCGCGTGCGCGCGCACACACAAAAAAAAAAAAATCAGAAGCAAATATGTGGATTAAATCGGAGCAGCACATGTCAATCATTATGCTCGGGTGATTTCTCTCATAAGTCAAGAAAAAACACACCATTATTTTTAAGTAGACAATCATGTTAACCTTAGTGATATTCAATCCAACTGAATTTCCAGCAAATCAATAGGCAAAAACAGTTTAAAAGCTTGAAAGAAGTTCTATACATATCATGGAAACTTTTCGTAACTTCTAATTATACAACTCAGTTTCAATGGAAGGCTTTCTCAAAAGAAGTAATATATAAAAAGATGACAGAAAAAGATAAGCAGATCCAAAATCATTAGAATTTAGAACCTTAACAAATGTGTAATAGAGAATTAATACTAGACCCTCTGTTCCAGGTTAAAAATTTGAAAAACGGGACAAGGGCAAAAAATAAGTTAGGATATATTCAGAAACCTTCTGATGGTGTCAGAAGCTGAAAAAAGTGGAGGAAAAAAAGTTAAGTGCATTAATAAAATTATCAAAAACTGCGGAAAAATAGTATGGGGTATCCTATGGTATCAGGTCAAAAATTTGAAAAATAGAATAAGGGCAAAAAAAA
>CAOJCQ010740463.1:0-10084 GCA_948356215.1 Stillingia texana | reverse complement strand
GATGCTTCTTTGCTATGCTGTGAGGAAAGAGTGAAACTGTACAATCGCTGAATTTCAAATTTAGAGAGAATTCTTAGTCAACTGGCTAAGCTGATATCTTACTCTGGAACCGCTATACCCTTTGATAAATTCAAAAAGGTGCCTTGATACCAAGCCTTTAGTCATCTATGCCCTGAAATGGATCAATCTTTAGGTTGTGACAGAGATTCCAGTCTTCGAGACGGCGAGTCAAGATTCAAAGTGATAAAGGTAGGTAAAAGAGATCCTTGAAAGCCAGCTAGGGGCCGGTACGATCCCAGTAGTGACTTTTGGTAGTATGATTTGGTTGATCGACTAATTCAAAGGGGTCTGAAGTTGCCGCGTTAGCACGGAGTAAACGAAGACTCCTAAAAGACCTATCGCATCAGCTTGAAGATGGTCCCTAAAACGAGGAGGAAGCAGTCCGTCGTACTTAACTTAGTTGAGTACCGTAAGAAGAGACATTCTATAACCTCTTTTTCCTTCTATTCTTATTTTATTACATAGCTACATCTAGCCAAGAAGCTTAAAGTCTGTCCAAGCTTAATTCCTCCATATCTTTATATAATTTGCTGTCCTTTCTCCCATGTACTGATCCCATTGCATAACCTATTTCCTGGTCCCCGCGCTCTTTTCTTTTCCTTATGGCTTTCTTTGCTCTACGACTTCCTCTAAATTTGTTAGAGCCATTTACATTCTTTTTCAATGTTAGCGGGGCATACTGGCCATACATAGACATAGGATTCGATGCAACCGCAAGGCTGGCCATTGTTGAGTAAATATCTTATCGCTTGATGGTGAATAACCCTTGCTATAGAATAGCTGTTGTTGAGGAAGCATCAGTAATATTTTTAATGTCTGGTCCGAATAAGGTGAAGGTGATTCCACGAGTAAGACATGCCAATCTTCAGGGATAAAAGGAGCTGAGGCCAACAAGGAAAAAGCTGTTCTCAAAGACTTGTGGTGCCTTCAACCTCTTTTCATCTAACCAATCCGCCTCGCCAAACCAACTGAACTCGAAGTGATGGGATTTCAAAAAACTCGATGGGGAAGACCGATTCCATACCATAGACAAGTGAGAACGGGGTGGCCCAGCAGGTGTTCTTACCGATGTTATGTATCCCCAGAGATCCTCTTCCTGACACTCAATAGAAACAAAGATCGGTAAGAATAACTTTATCTATACCAGAAGGTGTGGTATAGGAATAGGGCATACCAGTGCCCCATCCAAGGACGCGATACATTCGACGATGCACTGAGAGCAATAGCAGAGTTATCTGAGTTGGCAGAAGTCACCGAAGGGTCTGTATCTCGTCAAGGTAGCCCCCATAGAGGGAGAAGTCTCATGTAGTGTGATGAGCACATGATTGTCGAGAACTCCTATTATAGCCCCCGTCTGCCCTTACAAGGCCGGAGTCATGTCCGCCGCCGATAGAACAAAAGCATCTTTTCTTTTTCCATTCCCATCAGAAGTACCAAATAAATAGATTTACAGGTCTCCCCAACCAGCTCTGAGCTAGGCTCCTGCTACGATGCTTGAGGTGTGGAAATGATTCTCTTTGAGCCGGTCGATGGAATTTTTTTCTTTTCGGATGAAAAGCAGGGTTTGGCCCACCCTCTTCCATGAGATAGTAAAAAACATATGCTTGATCAGCTTACCTAGTGGTATTGCCTTTAACTGCCTGGTATATACCTTTACTGACTCCACTGCTGCCACACTCTGCCAATCAATAAGACTAAAAAATCTTACCGGGGAAGAATAGTTGATAGAGTTCTCTTGCAATGAGTTCGCGTCCTTCTCCTGAGGTATGAGTTGCAGTACCAGGCCTAAAAAGGGCTACCAGTTCTACTATTTTGTATTGAATAGTTCTCCCAGGAGGGCTCACTAGGATTTCTATCATTGCTGTCGATCCTGGTACTGTTGGAGTGTCAGTTGTGAGCTATTCAGTTTCAGTTCCCCTGACAAAAGCAGGGCTAGGGCATACACAAGAGCGAGGGGAATGGAAAAGAGAGGATTAGGAAAAATGTGCTTTCTCATGCTCTTAGCTCCTTTCTTTGATTGTTCCCTAGGGGCGCGCTAAACCTCTCTTGCTTATCGCTTCCCCGTTGCTAGTGGGCGACAAACCTTTCTCTCCACCCTAAAAGGCTATGACTTCCCTCAACCACTGGGATTTTGACCTCATTTCACGGCTCACTGAGCCCGATCTGAGATGCAACTATGTGAAGATAAAGGGTGTGATCCATGAACCCCTAGGGCTTTGGCCCTTCTTCTTTCGGGGCTGTTACGTCTTGGTCGACTAAACCAAACCCTGAAAATGACTTACCCGGCCCAAACTCTTCTTACTTACTTAGGAGATTCGGCAATGACATATCACAACTTCTCTTTGGGTGTGTTGAGTGAGAATCCCATGCACCCGGCCAAAGACTGAAGCTTGGGAGAGTTTACCCCTTGTTCGGAGAAAGGCCCTTACTCTAATCTGAGTCTGTAACCCTCTCTTAATAAGCTAACCACTCCTAGCAGACTTTCTTCCCTCTGTTGTGAGAGGATAGACCCCCAGACCGGTCGGCCGAAGAGACTCTTGGGCTTAAGCTTAAAGGCATGCCATATCCCACCCTTTCCTCGGGTATCTTGGAGAGCATCCCCGGCGGCCGCCCAAAGACTGAAGCTAGCACCGGCCGCAAACATTCTTAGGAGCGAGGAGCTGTTAAGCCTTCCCCTTCTCGGGGCACATCAGCTATAGCAAAAAGGCTGTTTTAGACCGCCATGTGGTTTGACCGGGCGAAAACGTCTAATTTGCGCATCTTTGTTTACAGACTTAAGGCCCCTAGCCCTTGCCCAAAGACTGAAGGTTGTTAGCAGTTACCTCTAGTTCTCTGAAAAGCCTATACTCTTAGCTGAGTCTCTTGCCTTCGGCTAAGACTCCTAGCAGGGCTTCTTCTCTACCTCTTGTGCTCTCTGAAAAGTCTCTGAAGCTCTTGTCTCTGGCTTAGACTGAGAATCTGAGTCTGTAACCCTCGGCTAACCACTCAACACTGACTTTATTCCCAGTTAGGAGAGATGAGAACTCCCCACCAGGCTGCCCACATTCTCTGGCTTAGGCCTGGCGTAGCACACCTTTACCTCGGGCATGCGGCCTTAGCCTTAGGACTAGGGAATGCTAGCCTTTATCCCATCAATGCACTAACTCGTGGTATGCTGACTAGGGAATGCTTTTTACATGCAACCGTGGCTGATTACCTGCTCAGGACCCTAAACTCAGGTTTTCTAGCTTAAATCAAGACCTCTGGAAGAAAGTTGTTCAGATATTATTCCCGGTAGGCTATTAGCGTGTTTAGAAGCTTTTGATCGACCTCTGCTCTGGCCTTCTCTTCGTTCTATGGTACTGTAGCTGAGGATGCTATATCAACACCTCTTTCCGGTCTCGCTCCTTGGCCTTACTCTAACTCTGCCCCCGAAACCGCTGTACTGTATGAGTTGTTCCCTTAGCTTTTCTCTTCCCCGTAGCTTTTACGCGCTGACCTCGTAAGCTTTTCTGTTTTTCTTCCTTGTCACCTCTCCCCTCAACTTTTGAGATAGTCTTGCCTTCGAAAGCAGATGCTAGTGTTCGTTCTCTGGTACCTCCTCTCTCAAGAACAGAAGAATCAAATACCTTTTGAGAGGAAACCCCCTAAATCAAAAGAAAAAGCCGATTTCCCTTAGCCCGTGTCTGTCTCTAGAGTAGGAGATTTCTCCCTTCCTTGGAATTTCCGTAAGAGAATCAAAGGAAGTCGATCCCTTAGAAGAGTATGATGCTTAATAAAGCACTTTATCGAAAGAAATACGAAAAAAAAGAGGGCATTTAGTTTCAATACCTGTTACCAGAAGAGCAAGAGATTGATAGAACGATGACTTGGGGGTAATCGACTTACACGAGAGCATCTGATATAACTCCTACACTAGTCGAGAGATTTACTTCGCTACTTTCTTAAGTACCGGAAACATTCTTCCCCAGGTTGGCTACCTGCCCATTACGGGACAACCTTTCAGCCCTTCTTTACTATGCTTTATTAGCCAGGTTTTCTTTTCTTTATTTTTTCTACTCGAATCTTTCCGGCGAATGGAAGAATTCCCTGCTTGAGAATCCGCGAAAGGCTACCTTCTTTCTTCTTACGATTCAGATAGCTTTCAGAAGCTAGTCTAATCACTAAAAGCAGACAGAGCGGCGGAAACGGGTGTAGTAGGAAAAGAGGGTGCTTCCCGTGCAGAGAAGAAGAAGAGGGAAAGTGCTAACTAAGGAAAGAAATAGTGAAAGACGGGGCAACGGCAACGGAATATCAGTTGCTCGTGACCTCGAGCCTTGTTCTTTGAAGTATGGATTGACACCCGCACCTGAAGAGAGTGATTCGATTGCTTTGAAGGAATCGTCTGTCGCACCCACTAGAGAAAGAGAAGTCTCAGCTAAAGCAGAATCCGAATCACTTGCTATAACAGTCGAAATAAGAGGTGAAAGAGACCGGGGCAACTGACCCTATGACAGAGACTTCCCTATCCAATGAATTAAGCTACGCGCTGCTAATGCCGAGATTGGGTTTGTGTTCCATTCATGGGGATATAGCATCGAGATAGATTCTATAAAGGGAAGGGCGAACTGCCTAGCAAAGAGAAAGGGCGGAAGGGGCCCTCGCTAGGAGTTAGAATTAAGAAAAGAAAGAAGACGGTCACTCTACTACTATATACTACACTTATACTTCTTCCATCGGTCCCTTTAGGCATGATGATATGGTCTCTTTAGCAGCAAGGATGGTAGCCGGGGTTACTTCAGGAGCAGGCACAGTGTCGACAGGAGCAGCACCCGTCGAGAGACCCTAGGCGATTGCTTGGTAATGGGGGGACTTTCTTGAGATAGACTGGCCTATCCAATGAGAACTCCGCCTCTTGAGGCTTTTTACGCACATTCGAACTCTGGAAACCCCAATAAAAGCAAGAGAAATAGACGTAGAAGACCAACCTTACCTATAGGGTTGGGGGCCTTTCCTATATTATCATGTTGGAAAGACGCGTACCCATATACGAAGGCAAGCTAGACGATGAAGTAGCTTCAGATGCAAAAGAAAGACGTAGGAAAGGGGCCGGTACCCGATAGATAGATTTTCTTTTGAACCTCAGACATCTTTCTTTCAAGGCAAGGGACCAATTCCTCATCTCAAAGGGGAACGAGCTACAGAGTCAAAAAGCAAGAAGGGTGCTGAAACAAAGTGACTAGTAGTACTCCGCTAGCAATCATTTTTCTCGTATTATAGGCATCTTCCATTCATATGGATGTGTATCACCACCATTTATTTCCCTTTCTTTTGTAATGATACATCCTTTGCTCCGGGATCAAGTACGAGGCTTGCTTTTCTCTTAGTTTCCGTGCCCACGTCTCCTACTACAACTAATAAGGCCGATTCCAACTCCTCTTTAAATACTTTCTTGCCGTCTCCGCTTTCGCCACCTTAAGCCAAAAAGCGTCTTTCTTGCCATAGCTCTTACAGAATCTGTATCTTCCTTCAGTCTCTGGCAGGCGCGTCGATCTTTACCATTATTTGTCTCCTTCGCGAAGTAGATCGATCAGGTCAACGCTCAGTCTATCTCCTCTAAAGGCCTACTCTTAATTAGAACACCTAGCGAGGGCCGAAACCTATTACAAATGCTATTATCACTGAGGGAAGACGTGGCTTAGAAAATGACTATTAGAACTCCTCCTTTCAAGGGCTACGAAAGCCGATTACCTTGAATGAGACTCTTTTAGAGGTCTTTATCCTCATCTTGGGGTTTCCATCCTTGAGTTTAGAAGCCTCAACCGAGGGGACAAGAGAAGATCGTCTGAACGGAACGGCAAGGGAGCCCTTCTTCTTCATCTGCACCTTCTTCTTTAGATATTGCTAATCTAAGTATGAGCTGAGCTACGTGCTCCGTCCCCTTAGTTCACTCCTCAGACAGAGACGTAGGAAAAGCATCTTATTGGGCCTCAGGGGGCAGCGGGGTACGAAACCCTTTTATAGGACATTCGAATAGCCGGCGAGAAAAGGGCGATAAAAGAGTTTTCATTAGAAGATCGGTACGTCCCTTTCAGAAAGTCAACTTATCAGTCTATTTCCTCTTTGGTTCGCTCCAAGAAATATAGCCATCCCTACCCCCTCACGTCAATCCCACAAGCCTCTTATCTATTCTCATTCGATCATGACGGCGGGGTAAGAAGTCAAAATAGAAAATGTCACATTAGGTTTAGGGATAATCAGGCTTGAACTGATGACTTCCGACACGTCAAGGCGGCACTCTACCGCCGTGTTATATCCCTCCCCTTGCACCCTATAAAGAGATTGACGGATTGCTGGCATTCTTTCTTCCTCACCCTTGTCCCTGACCTTACCTATACCTCTGGTCGAGCTAGCTTACATTCCAGCCTTCCCAGCTTAGCCTGCCTGCTAAGTATCCCGCCTTTCCTTTCATATCGGAAGGCGCAGTAGGTTGAAGACGAATTAACCGGGAGTGAAAGAGCTAGAGGAATCGCACAGTGAGATAAGGTGGGAAAGCAGCATCAACTATCACACTAAAGAAAACTCATGCTATGGCCTATTTGAAGTGTGCAGAATGTGACTTTCAACATCTTCATAGATAAGCCTATGATCAATATCTTGAGACAAGAAACCTTAAGGAAAGCTTTCATATAATGCCTTTCTTCGTACCGGACTCTTTGACTTGGTTGGGACTGTAACCTTGAATTAGTGGGGAGACTGCTCCTACTACTATTTCCTCGCTGAGGGAGAGGTGGACGAAGGGTGACGTAGGAAGTAGTTCAAGCTGGCTTGTAGTTTTAGGCTATCGATTGGTCCACCGCCACTCAATGTCTGGCTTTAGACCTTTCTTGAGCAAGTCGGTGGCATCCTACTATCAGTCTATCAGTGTGGATTTTTGATCTATTTCTAAGCCATCCAGCACTTCGAGATAGCAAGACCCTTCTTTATTAGTTCTTTTCTTAGCCTAACGAGTAGCTTGCCTTGAAGCTCTCAAATCAGACCATTCATCAGACAAAGGAGTAAGATCGCTGTTTTCATCTCCTGATGTCATAAACTGGGCTAAATCCAATTAGATATCCACGACTTTGCCGAGAGCTTTGCTTTTTTACTTAACGCTCGCTCTGCCCTCTATCCCCTTTTTCTACGCCAGTTGCTCCTTATCCCTTTGGGGCTAGACCTCCGCTCAGATCATTCTTGGATGCTAGCGATCTTTTCATCGAATAACTCTTCGAAGAGGACACTTGCTTTCTATCTTTGAATGGTTTACCCACAGACAAGAGGGTTAAGGCTCTCACCTGATTTTCAAATCAAAGAAGAGCCCTTCGATCGCGGTGCTTTACCATCTGACGCTGTCCAACTTATCCCTTCCTTAGCCAGAACAGTTAGAAAAAGGAGGATTATTTAAAGTTCAATCCATCAGATCTAGGCGAGAAAAATCTATGTTTAGAGCTTGAATATTCACATGGGACAATCTTTCTAGTCCTATCTCTACGGGAAGGACAAAAGAAAAATCCCTCTTGAGAGTCTCTTTCATCCCTTATAAAAGGGTTAGGCATAAGGGCGAAAAAAGCTTTGAGTTAAGAACTTGCTTGCAGTACTACCAATAAAATCAAAGGGGCTTTAGCTAACGGGACTTACAGGATGGACTATCGGGGCTAGTACGAAGATCAGAACCAACTGAGGCTTCCACCCCCCGCTCAGGCTTTCAGGCAACTCGAAATATCGTAAGATAAGAGAAGCACTTTGACGCCCAAGACTCCCATGCTTTACCTTGGTCAACAACCAAGCACATTTCCGACAAGTCTCCCTGGGGGGAGCAGAGCAGTCAAAGAGAAGTTTCAAAGCAAATGATTGTTCTAGAATGCTTATTCCTCACAATGGCTCCGATAGAATTAGAATTTGCGTGGGACCCGTGGAAATTAGGATCTCAAGACGCAGCAAGCCCTATGATGCAAGGAATAATGGACTTACATCACGATATCTTTTTCTTCCTCATTCTGATTTTGGTTTTCATATTACGGATCTTGGTTCACGCTTTATGGCATTTCCACTATAAAAAAAATCCAATCCCGCAAAGGATTGTTCATGGAACTACTATCGAGATTCTTCGGACCATCCTTATGTTCATTGTTCTTCTCGTTTTGTGTCAAAATGCAGTCTTATTTTCGGAGTGCGCCGGGCCGAGTGGGAGTGGGCCTCGGGGAACTCTTGTTCCAACCGGCCCATCAAGCTCCAACCCTTTAGGCATTGACCTAAATTTCCCTCCTGCTGATGAATCAGCCTCTACCGCGGGCCTTCCAAGGGAAGTCGAAGTCGTGGACCAAGAACTTCGACCTCTCTCCGAAGCAGAAGAAAAGATCCGTTTTCGGTTGAGTCATACTCCCGCTTACAATAGCCCAAAGTTATTGTCGGAAGTACGGGAAATTTATCATCTGAAGGGATTTTTGGTCGATCGAATGGTCGAATTGGATCTTCCATTTTCTGACTTTTGGAGAGAGAGGCGAGAGGACATTATAGGGGATTCGCTTTTGACGACAAATAGGACTGAATACGGATCCCATAGGTTGCGAAAAATGGTCGAGACGTTGCGGCAAGCAGACGCCCGGACTTCCTCTACCTTTAAGACTCTCTCTAAAATAAGAATCAAGTTTTTCCAATTGGGCTCCTTGAAATGTTAATGAAATCGGTCGGGTGGTTTCAGTTGGAGATGGGATTTGTTATAACCAGAGCAATAGAGCATTAAACCCCGCACCCTCTTTATTCCCCCATGCTGTTTGTTTAGTTGGAAAAGAACCACAGTTCTCTTATTTTTTGTTGCTGGGGTCGCCCTTTCATTTTTATTGAAGTTTGGCTGTAGGAGTAGTGGCATTCTCATCAAAGTCGAAATCCAGTGAAAATGTGAAAAAGGTCCCCGATTGCTACTAAGAACCTAACTGAAATAGAAATGGTTTGATCATTCTGCTTTATTTTATACCGACCAGTAGCAAAGAGCGGCTAGCCCCTATTTCAAAAGGGCACTCCAATACCTGGAGGAAATCATCTGTTCTGGAGTTACAGACAAGGAACTCCATTCTGTTGACTCTACCAGATAGAATAGTAGAACCCATATTTTTTCATAGTCAAAATCAGAATTTGATCCTGGCTCAGAAGGAAGGCTAGCTATATTCTTAACACATGCGAGTCGAGCGTTGTTTTCGGGGAGCTAAGCAGAAGGAATAAAAACCAACCTGCGCCAGCGCCGCTGATGATGCAGAAAGCTTTTTTTTATAGAAAGAGAGTCAAAGATCATCAGAGAGGAGACACCCCATTTATGATTCCAGCCGAGAAGACTAGACTAGTAAAAGGAAGGAAAAAGAATGTCATATATTTCAGGAGCTAGATTAGTTGCCGATGAACAAGTAAGAATTGCCTCAACAAAAATTGATGGAATTGGACCTAAAAAAGCCATTCAGGTTCGTTATCGATTAGGTATCAGTGGGAACATAAAGATAAAAGAGTTAACTAAGTATCAGATCGACCAAATTGAACAAATGATAGGTCAAGATCATGTTGTTCATTGGGAATTGAAGAGGGGAGAACGAGCAGACATCGAACGATTAATTTCTATTTCTTGTTATCGTGGAATTCGTCATCAAGATGGATTGCCCTTACGCGGTCAACGAACTCATACTAATGCTAGAACTTGTCGCAAGCTAATTCGGAAATGAAAGAAGTCTACCGAAAGCCCTTGGTACTTGTCTTATCAATCACACTGATAGCTTCAATAGTTCACTGAAATTTTATGTAGTTTTTTTTGGTATTTCACCAGTTACTAATCCAGTATACGTATAGTAGGCCTCCTTCGCCACTCCACTAGTGGCTCGGCTTCGTCCTAGAAACTACTGCTTCCGCCTCTGACGGCATGAGCGATAGCTCATGACTGGTATATGGATCTCTCTATGTAGTGGTCGGCCTTCGTTAAGCTTCGCCAGAAGCGACTAGTCGCTTCCTGAATGCCTCTTTACTTTAGTATGGTCTGTCTAGTCTT
>CAOJCQ010740204.1:0-20617 GCA_948356215.1 Stillingia texana | reverse complement strand
AAGATGCCATAAAGCTCGCTAAAATGGGCATTGAGCTCGTTTTCCTTTCTCATTCCTCTATCTCTGCTTCAGCTCTTTTCTCACATGGAGACTCTATGAGTGACTTCGTACCTCACATAGAGACTAGTTGAGTGACTTCGTACCTTTCAGTCAAGTTACTATCTACCTTTCCCCCAGGGTTCTTAGTTACTGACCTGAGTCACTTCCTTTTCTATCCTTCATAACGGGCATAAAGGACTCCCTTAGACCACTGTAAGCAGTGAAGTGCCCAATTGGGCACGAGCCTTATGATTATGAAGTGAAGGCCTTTCTTAAGCTTAAGAGAAGTGACCCTTTCTACGGGGCACGACCGGTAGACAGTCAAGTCCAGTCTGTCCGTTCCTTGCGGTACGGGATAGAAAAAAGATCCCTTAGCAAGAGGACATGAATTCTTCCCTGACAGCAGAGGTGAAGAAGCTTTCATTCGACAAAAGGAAGCATCGGGGGAGGATGGAACTCTACTTTACATAAGCTATTTAGAGAGATCCCCGTAGATTAGAGAAAAGAGGGAAATGGCGAAGAATTCATAGACGAGGTGTCCTGCGCCCTGCGGGGCTGCTAACAATGCCCTCCGGAGGTACATTACACCCTCGACTGTCTCGAGTTCGGTACCCGGATACCTACACTTTAGACAGAACCTAAGAATAGGAGCGTTCGGGACCCTTTCAGTAAGGCAGTAAGGATTTGGAAGCTCGGGAGCAAGAGTCCACCCTAGTTTGAAAGGGGTTCTTAGGAGCAGCTTGCCTATTCTTTTCTCTCCAATACCAATAGGGAGTTGAAGTCCCATACTAGCATTGCCCTGAATACCTCACAGCTTGTAACGGCTTATCCGGGTATTGATTCATACCCTTATGTTGTGTTGAATCAGTCCCTTTCTATTCCGAAAGAGGGGAAGAAAAAGTGTCTATATCCCAATATATAGGTGTGCCTTAGCCCAAGCCCAAATAGTGTACATTTCTAACCAGGAGAGATGCAAAGAAGAGCTAACCGTTCAACTTCTACTCCTATTCCACAGAGCAATCTAGCACTTTCTAACCGCTAGGTAATAGTAGCCGAGCCGGAAATGAAATGGTAGCCTGGCTAGTTACTTCTCTTAAGTGGATGGCTTGATGCTCCCATGCTGCGCTTACTGTGCAGCTAGAACGACTAAAGGTTCCGTGCCCAAAGAATGTAGGCCGACGACTACATAAGAATTTCGTGACTAGATCCAAGATACGGCTAGCGCGTATCGATGCGGGGCTATGAGATAGAAGAAGAGGAAGAAACTAATAAATAAAGGAAGATCGTCCTTCAATGCTTTATTTCTTCCCATCCTCAGATCAGAGATGAAGTTGAGAGTCAACTGTGAATGGTGCTAGAGGAGAGTATGTTAAGACGCGTCCAAGCCAAACTATTAGGTAGGGTTATTTATTTATTATTTTCTCCTGTCGATAAAGAGCAAGCGATACATATGAGCCCCCGGAGGTTAGAACAAATCAACCACTACACTATCTTTAGATAGGGCTGGACAAATAAGGAGCCTACGTTGGCGTTGGCCTGTCCAACTTGTTCACGTTTACTGAATGAATCTCTGCTAGACCCTTACTTGCCTTACCTTCAACGGCTTAAGCGAGGAAAGAATGGTAGTTCTTCACTGATCCACATATGCAGTGCAGAAGAACTCTTGGCAGCATGGACTGCGGCTAAGGCTAAGGTAAGGCATCCATCGATAGTCTCTGCTAAGACGATCCACCTTGGGTTCTGTCCATCTCTCAATTGCTTAATCACATGTACTAAGAGGATCTCGTGAATCCCAATTGCGAGCAGCAGAGTCCAACTCATCTTCTCATTCACTGCCACGCGGCGGAGACAGTATAGAGGCTCCAATCCCATCGCTGAAAGCACATCTCGATCAGAATGAGAAAGAGCATCCATCATGTCCCGCGATCAAAGTCAAGAGGGCATAGAAAGGCGGGCATCTTACTTACTTTCTCGACTGGACTCAATCTTATTGAGAATTCGCCTTCTCAGCGCAGCGGCAAATCCACTTTGGTCCCAGGGCAAAAGCAGTCCTTCCGCCTTCCCTTTAAGTAAGCACTTTATTAGGGTTAGGTGCAAGGATGCTAAAGGAAAGGGCAACGCCCAAGATGAATAAGGGCTCTACAACGTGGAAAAGCTACTCCGAAGCACCTTTTTGCATAGAGAAAGCTCTTTTATCACCCCCTTTCAGGGAATCAGCCAAGAGGTGTCCCTTCGTCTCGTTAGAACGCAGTATTTTAGCATCTACCTCTTCCGCAGATTCGGATTAGTTACAAGGGACCTATTTCATAGCCTTGTCTTTACCCCAATTAGAGAATAAGTCAATAAGTAAGATCAAAAGGCCAATCTCTTTTCTTGCCCGTTCCCAGGAAAGGTATGAAAGAGGCCTATTCTTCAGGCAAGGAGCTTAAAGGGATGGGGCAGTCCCAGCACTCGAAGTAAAAGCATTAGATAGAGGAGTGGAAAGAAAGGTCTCCCATTCTATTACTGGGAATTCTAATATTCTCTTAGGGAAAGCACTCCGCCTACTGAATTGATTCACTCAGTAAGTCGAAGAAGCTACCAAGACTTTCAATTTCGCTTATGATACGATCTAAGAAAGCTAGCTTGATTTAGACTAGTTCGTTCGGAAAGCGCATGAAATGAATCGAGCAAAGACGACTATAGGCGATTTCAGGTACTGATCTGAGTGACCATTTCCCTGTATCGAGATTGATCTTAAGATCAAGAAGATCTATCAGGTGCGCCCATCTGAAAGTGATGGATCGAGGGATTGAGAAAAGCTGTCAATTGGACTAGCTGACCTAGTGACGATATTAAACAAGTCAAAGGCTTATACGACTCGTGCTTATCTTGCTATAGTTGAAGTAGCAGAAAGAGGAGAATACGATGAAGACGAATAAACGAAGCAACTCATTTTCTCTATAGTCACTGCCCTTGCTCTCTTAAAGCAATCGTGGCGTGTAAGCCCCCGAGTCTATTTAGCTTTCGTTTAGCGAGGCGCTGTTAAGCCTGTCTCGCTTGAACTCAGATTATATAACAACTACACGAGTTAGCTACATTTTCCAGTGTGTTCCCTAGTAGGGGAGCACGAACATAGAGAAATTGACTGACTCTTCTTTTTGAAGAAAGACAGAACTTTTCCAATCCTTATATACTCTATAAAATTCTTACTGATGCCCGTGTGGTGCAGACTCTATTTGAATAGGTATTTACCCTAGTTGAATTAGGCTCATTCCTTCATCTTATCTTTTAAGAAGCCATAACTACGTGATCCGATAGATAGGTTCGATTTAATATTAAATTAACTTTCCTAAAGCCAGCCCTAACTATTATTTACGTGATTTCCAGATCGAGCCCTTCTATGGCAAATGAGGTAGAATGCCTCTCCGCTGGTAGGACATAAGGACGAAGTTTCAGTCCTGGGAGAAAAACCTTGCTCTAAGAAGATGAATATGCTCTCTATCCCACTAGTCCATGTGCATTACCAGAAAACTATCCAACAGCGCTTCCTTATTCAGACTTCTCTTCTGCAGATGAACTTCCCTTGGGGATAGATTATTTCGCATCCGATTACTGAACACCGGCAACTGAATGTCTTTTAACTTCACCATTTTCATATTCCTCCAAACTTCCAATCCAATTCCTCTTTGACATCTTTTCCCAGTCTCACTTTTTGGCTACGTGCCGTCGCTTCCTCGGCGACTAATGCCCTTCTGCTGGTCTTTCGTCCATTGCCTATGGTCTTTGGTAAGTAGTCTATAGTTCACTTTCGTCTATGGCCTGCCCCGCTCTCTTTTCAACTTAGTTATTAGTACTTCGGAGTGGTGTATACTCTCCTGCTTGGCTATTTTTTG
The DNA here is from genome assembly GCA_948356215.1 of Stillingia texana. NCBI lineage: Eukaryota > Viridiplantae > Streptophyta > Magnoliopsida > Malpighiales > Euphorbiaceae > Stillingia > Stillingia texana. The sequence goes on along the minus strand of CAOJCQ010740204.1, from coordinate 16,703 downwards.
AATCTTATGCTTGTCAGGTCCACTCCTTTGTCTTCTCTTTCCTATCGTCCACTTCGGTGACTCCAACCCCGGAAAGATGATCTCTTCCACTAACCTCTTCCCATGAACTTCCGGAGTCCCTATCTAATAGTCACCCCCCTCCCTTACTGACTAAGGCTAATTGAATATTCGTTCAGTACTTTTACCTTCGATCACTCGGATTCGTCGTTCACCTTCTCAAACCGACGAAGCCTACTCGACCTTCGTATTCCCTGCCCCCATACCTGAATGAAGGAAAGTAATAGCTAGAAAAACAGGCTATTCCATCTAAGGCATAAGATGAACCGAGGAATCCAACCAAATATGAATGAATAGGCATGTGGGAACAGCATTGCTTGCATTGATTCAATTGATTTGAAGCGGCGGTTATACTATACATACATAGTTTTTTCACTAGGGGTTTTTACGGAATTGTTCACAAGCCCGTCAGAAGCAACCTCAGCAGAAAGCCACTCTTCCAGAGTCTCGTCCATCGTCTGCTTAGGCGACTATTTAATAGCCTTTAGATCTTCCTGTGAGTTAGGGTGAATACGAGAGTCCAGCATAACTGAAATCATCTAAGCTGACAAGGACCCAGAAAAGGAGGATGCTGAGGAAGAAGGCTTCAGTGAAGAGGAAAATACAGACTGAAGCAGAGAAGGCGACCGAAGGGAGGTCTGATGGTGAAGTACCCAGCAGAAGGTAAGGCTGGGAAAGACCACAAGAAGCTGGAGAAGGGACAGACCTCGTCAACGGAGTTTTCTGATGAGCTTTCTTTCAGAAGGATTGGCTCCGGAAGATGACCTGATGGAGGAAGACTTTAAGGTTGGTGAGTCAAGCAGTCAGACCCAGGTTAAAGAAAATGAGCCAAAGTTTCAAGTTAAGTTAGGTAACTTACCTGATAAGGTGGATTGCAAGATGATCCTGACTTTGCCAAGAGAGTTCATGGAAAAAACCAATCAGAATGAATCTTTGGAAAGGGATGTGGTAGATACTCAGTAAGCTTGCCATGAGGTAGTGATGCCAAAAGTGCCTCGAGGAGGTTACCTGAAGAAGGTTCTTCTCATTATCACTGACGGTCTAACCAAGGAAAATTGTATTGGAGCTTACCTGTTCTCCAGGTCTGTTATTAGGATAGGACGGAAGTCGGGGTGGCTGCACTGCGCTTTATATCTTAAGCAGTGTGCTTCTTCCCTTCCTTTGTTAACTTAAAGGCTATTTTGGGTACTTTACTACGCTATTCAAAGCAGAGAGATAGATCACGCCTAAAAGCAGCCATTTAGATTCTATTATATACGTTACCACCTTCCCAAATCAAAGACAACTGATTCAAGAACAGCTGCTCACCTTGCTCAGTTTAAGGCGTAGAGAAAAGAGTTCCTAAGAGGCACGGAATGGGAGAAGATGAGCTGTCTAAGACTCTTCAAAGCAAGAGTTCCGACTAGGACTACTAGCCGCATTCTAGCCGCATGGAGTAGCCAGAAGAGAAGACAGCTATCAAGCAAGCAAGAAAGAAGACAGGACAGACAGACTCAAGACAGACTTTTTCAATCAAGTCAGCAAACTCAAAGCATGAGTTCTACCCTTTTGGAGTCCGGGATCAAAGGAGATGAGGGCAAGAAGGGAACTCAACACGGGCCGTTCTCAGAGCTTTGACTAGCAGTCATGGTAGACGAGAAGAAAGGAACTGACCTACTTCAACTGCACTGTGGGAAAGACAGACTCTATTCCTAGCCAGGTCGGGTTACGGGTTCATATCCGGGTTAGGCAAGGAAGAAGAGCGGCTGAAAGCCAATCGAAAACCGGCATAGAATGGAATTGATTGGTTCGCCACTTCTGAAGAAGCGAAGGAGAAGGGCGCAAGGATCAACCAACTCTTCTTATTACGATTACGTGAGTTTTTACTATCGGGATTTGATTTGGCTCATTCAATGCCATCAACCAATCCAACCCAACTAGTGCCAAGGAGATACCAATCTTTTGGATGGGATGGTGAAGGGATGATCTAGGGTAGGAAGAAGCAGCCAGCTCGACGTATGTTCGCATACTGTCAGGTCGGGCATCTGTTATTTGAAGATTGATTCCGGATTGAATTGACAAAGAAGAAAGGGCAGCGGAAAGAAACTCCACCACCGCTAGAGGAGAGAACGAACGCTTTTTGCCCAAGAGGGAGAGTTGGGGAAGAAGTCTACCATACCCTGTCTTTTTTCGAACATTCTTTCTTGAGGTCAGTCTTTTCGGCTGAATTGATTGACTATGAAGGACTGCCAGAGGAGCGGAGTAACTCATATAGCTATATGAGGAGCAACTTCGAACGCTTTCTTCTTTACGAGTGTCCAACGAAGGTGATTCCCCGAACTATTCTTATAGCTGAGATAGGGCTAAGAAAGATTCCCTATTTCATTAGTTCTTAATCGACCAGAGCCGACTTATCCGATTTGACATGTAATGCATACCCTACTCTATTGCATTTCATGCTTATTTTTCTCATTCCCGAAATAGACAGAACTTCTTTCTTACTGGAGAGCTCCCACATCCTGGATAGAGTACTTAAAGCACAAAGCGGAATGCTCGGAATATTTCCGCGTTCTATTTAACACATACTTATTCGTAGTTGTCTTTTGCTCTTATCGACTTAGCCAAAAACTTGACGAGAAATATCGTATCGTAAGAGAAGACAAAGTACGCCCGCTGCCTTCTGTATAGGCCAGGATTTAGAAAGAGGTACCGAGAAGGTAAGAACCGTTATGATCAAATGAAAAAGAGAATAATCTTAAGGTGCGGAAGCAGATAGAGGAGCATGATGGTGTTAAATCTAATACATTAAAATAATCCAATCTGCCTGCCAATGTGTCTGTCGCTTGCATTCTACCCTACCATCTTTCTTCCATGCAGGACTTTGAAAGGTTAAAAGAAAAGGAGTTGAGAATGCCTCATTTATTGAAAGGAAGATCTCTGGGAGCCTTCACTCGTCAACCGGAATCAAATCAGATTTTCTCTCTTTAAGGTTATAGGTTACAGGCCAAATAGGTAATAAATAGGTTCTACCCCGCTGGAATCGTTTGAAAGCCATTTCTTCGCTTCGCCCCACATATAGCTATATGAGCTGCTTCGCCCCTCTCACGGTCTCCGCCAAGGTTATCTTGCTAGAGATCCCCTTATCTTTTTCTCATTTGTGCAGAAGGTTTCTCATCTCTACTTCACAAGGTGGAAAATGAAGGTTCGAACCAAGGAGTTGCGGTTAGTCGACACAGTCCAAGAGTGTCACATTTATTCTTTGCAGCCGACAGCTTTCTGTTTACTCGAGCGACTATACAATCTTTCTCTACCGTGGCTGATATTCTTAGGGTCTATGGGGAGGCATCAGGGCACTGTATAAACGCCACGAAATCAACCATCTTTTTTAGTCCGAATACCCCGGTCACAGTGCAAACGTATATTAAAAACTGGTGCACACTACACAACATCACGGAAAGTATCTGGGCTTGCCGGCGATGATAGGACGATCTAAGAAACAGATTTTTAGCTCCTTGAGAGAGCGTATTCATCGCAAGGTTAATGGCTGGAAGGAGAAATTTCTTTCTAAGGTAAGGCAGGAAGAGAAGTTCTTCTAAAGTCAGTTGCTTAAGCCATTCCGACGTATGCAATGAGCTGTTTCCGGCTTCCACAGTCTTTATGTACTGTAATTAATTCCATTTTAAGCAACTTTTGGTGGGGCCAGAAGCAAGGGGATAATGGGACAATTCATTGGCAAAAATGGGAGAATCTTTGCAAGAGCAAGTTTTATTTATGGAGAGGTAGATTTCCGCGATTTCGATGCTTTTAACTTGGCTATGTTGGCAAAACAAGCCTGGAGACTACTCACCGCACCGATTCCTCCACTTCTACTGTCCTAGAAAGAGGTTGACTCGATTCCCCTACGTCTCCGGCAGTTATTACCTGGATAAAGACTAAGTAAATCCAATTTGACTTGAGTGATTATACTGAGACCATTTCCTCGAAGTACTGCTGTTTCACCACACTCCTCCCCATTCCATGGTTTAGTTCAAATATGGAAAAGAGTTTCGGGTAGGTGTGTACAAACTCTCTCTTTCTAAATCGTAAAAAATACAATTGAGTAGAATGTTGGCTGCCCGATGGAATTGTAGGGCCCATGACTGACTGGAATTCTTCCCACTTTAATGCTACCGGTACATGGAAATCACTCTCAGTACATGTATAGATGTGCTTATAGCCCCTGGTCTACAAGCAAGAGAGAGTCTCCTATCCCCCTTCCTCACGGAATTAGGGCATCTATAAGGGAACGCAAGGCCAAACAGGACATGGAACCAAGCAATGGCCGCCTTCTTTTTGCCCTATGCACCGAAACCAGACAATGCATAGGTGATTTCTGACCATAACTCAAAAGGTTAAAGTGAAGAGTTAGTTATGAGTGCTTCTTTCTATCTTCCTTTAGTCTCCCTACATAGATTAGGAATTCCCTGAAGACTTATCCTACACCAAAAGCTGTCTAATTCTTTTGCGATTGAGCGTCTGACCGAGAAAGAAAAGAGTGCTTATCATCTTCTGAGTTAGGAATTCCTTCGATGTCAGGAATGAATGTATTAAAGGTAAAGGGAAAATGGCAAGAATACCTGGATGATAAGAGGATAAGACGATCAGCTATGTCTAGCTTAACACCTTCCAAAGGAAGAGGATAGAATAGCTCGGAAGAAGCCTTCATCATTATGAAGGAATGCTAGAGGGTATTCAGTACTCAGATCCAGGGAGTGAACCTTACCCAAGGTTCACTTTTCTCACTGTATTACTTGAATGAATTAGGACTGATTAGGGCAACCTATAGCCCTAAGGGATCCTTCTTTTTTCATTCCTAAGGTGTAAACGAACGGAGGTAAGAACTACTTTTGTATAGCTGATCTGAGGATCCGAAGGAGGATAGCTCTTAGGCGAGAGCGAACTACTGGCATTCGTGCTATTGGGGACGAAGAGATCACATATAGATTTCTTTGAAGAAGAGAATATCGCTTATTAAGAAAAGACTTCTCTTAGGGATACTCTCGAGGAGGACTGGGTCCTGAAGCGTGGTTCGTATTAGTTCGTAATTAGAGGCGTATGGTTCCCCTCCCCTTACTCTTTGAACGAGTAAAATGGAACTAGGAGAATAAGATCAGACGATAATAATTTTCTTCCCGTCTGCTAGGCTGATCTACTGATCTCGAATAGATCAGATAGTTCTCTAGGATATTCATAATCGAGAAGACCTCTCCCTTCAGGTCGAGCTATTGAATATCCTCGACTTATTCTAAGTCATCTCTTCAAAAACTATGATGGACGAGCTTTTCTCCACCGCGGCGAAAGAAAGATTTTGATGTACGAACCTTACCATGTGCTTAGCCGATGCCGTCAGTTTTCATTTCATGGGAGAAAGCTTGCCACTCGATATCTTATCATGGAAGTTTTTTGTCCCCCGATCCACTATTCCGTATGTCTCTTGGAAAAGCTTCCAATCATATCCCCTCCACATCATATAGGTCATCTCCGCAATTAGGAATACCCGAGCGCCCTCACTGAAGGAAGCTTAAGGTTGTCGTGCTTCAATCCGACTAAGGTATAAGGCTTTCCCCTTCTTATTCTTGCTTGGCCCAATGAGAAAAATCTCTTTCGAAAAACTCCTCCCCCGCCTCAAGTGCTGATTTTCATTTCTTCGTTGAGGCCTAGGCCAATTCTCCTATTGGTTGGTCTTTGCCGACTTGATTCTCGCTAATCAGAATATTCGGCAACAGAAACTACCGATTCCGTTTTTTTATCACTATTATATATAGGCCGGGTCAAGCTAAAGCAGGAATTAAAGAGATAAGTGCCCTTTCCCGTTTGCTATGACTGACTTTTATGCTTACTCTTTACTTAAATATGTCAAGTACCGGTGCCGATTCCTATTCGAGTTATGGGGAATCTGGGGAAAATCAAGGAAGTTTTGAAGCTGGAGTAGGGCAAGCCCTTTCTTGAACCACTCTTTCCGCAGGAAAACATTCTGACTTTCAATTGTTGGAAAGGCTAGTGGCTGGTGCCATCCCCGTCTCACTTCCTCCTATAGAACAGGGTGATTCTATTACTCTTCGCCTTACTCTTCTCTTTCCCTACTCTTTTCTTTGTTCTGTAAGCCAATATTCCTTTTTTTTTCTTTTCTTTGTCTCGAGAGGGAGAGAAGAAAGATATGACTGACAGTCAAAGCTTCATGCTCACTTATTCACTAGATTCCAAAGCATGCCAAACCTAAATGCTTTCATTTTTCATATATGACATCGGAGCTTGTAGAAACTAGGAATTCCCAATACGGTAAGAGAAGGATTCCGGTCTGATATAGACGAATTTTTTGGTGTTCTTAGGCGTGAAGAAAGGGAGTCAGATCAATATCCCCTGGGCAAGCCGTGATCTATACTTTTTTGACAGACTACGGGGAATAAGAGCCAGTATTCTCTAGTGCCAGCAGTGCTATAGACTACTTTCTCTTCCAGGGCGTGCAGAAAGAGAGGAATCCCCGGAAAAGGTGTGATCTAGCAGGGTTTGTTGGCAGTAGAGAGGGGATGGATGTCAAGGTACAGGTACCCCACGGTCCTCAAATCCTCTCAGAGGCTATTCTCGCGCCAAAAAAGGCCAGTTGGACAACCTTCGTGATAGATTGGATACCAAGGATGAGAACTTGAATTTAGAATCTATGAGTTCTACGCTATCTTTGGATCTCCTTTTTTGAAACACAGATTTGCCTACAGGATTGTCTGTGTTTGGGCGGAATCAGTCTTCTCTGGTGCCGGCTGTGGAAAGATTCCCTAGTTCCAGCCAGCTCAGATATAGCACGGTTTGTCGGGGCGGAGTGGATCAATGCCAGGGACCCCAGACAATGAGTTCTAAGGATCGGGGTTAGAAGGATCCTTTAGCGTACGTTGACGGTCCCTCTAGAGGGGGATTCCTATAGGGGTGAAGAATGTCCTCTTTCAGGGCGAAGAAAGGGATGAAAACCCATTAGCTTTTAAACCAGAGTTTGGTGTGCCTTTAAGAGCCGAGAACTTTCTTTCTGAGGCTGATCTTTCGGCTGGGGTTAGGGACCAAATAGCTTTATCTGATTAAGGGGCTTTAGTCCACTTGTCCCGGCGGTTGATCTTTCAGCTGCAAAAGAAGAGTAAAGGGATCACGAGAAGGTAATAGCCATAGGGGTGAAGAAAGTCTTCGAGAAAAAGTGTTTCAGGTGAAGCCCAGAAGAAGCTGCAAGAGAATCTATCCCCTTCTTTCTAAACCGCTAATAGTAATAGAACGTCTCACACCGCTTAGTCAAGCAGGAACTCTTCCAGCTCCTGTCATCTCAAGTTTACCATTTGCTATGATAGGAAATCCGCGGGTAGTTCTAGTGGTGCATTAAGCACTTAAGGGAAGGCAGGAAAGACTGAGGTTGTGGTAAACCTTTTGAGATGCCCGCCTTATCTATATCCAAGCAGGAAATAAGAGAAGGAAGGCTTTTGAAGCACTCGAAATCATCAAATAAGGTTCGAAGCCTCTTCAATCATTCTGGGAATGACCCCGAAGTAAATGGGCTTCCCTCTGTCTGGGATCTGAGGCTAATAGAGTAGAGCAGGTTTTCATGCAAACCAAGCTTTTGTGGAGCCCCTCGCCTATCGCACGGCTGAGAAAGGAAAGCTTGTGGAAGAAGCGAAATTCAATTGTCCTAGTAGGGCTGGCTTTGACACTATTTTCTATTTATCACTAGAAAATAGAAAGGGCAGAGAAAGTGAAAGAATAAGATGGGCTAGTCCTACTTTGACTAAGCGAGCGAAGGTATGCTTAAGCGGGGAACCGGATTCAAATGTCTATTCGGAAGTTCTCTATGAATCGGCTGACGAGTAGCATGAGAAGGATAAGGATAAAAGGTCCTTCAAAGATCGATCTCATACTGAGAATTGCCTAGATAAGGAAATATACCTAAGACGGGAAGAAAAGAAAGTTTACAGTACAGTAAAGTTGAGCTTTCTAACACTCACTCTTATCCTTTAAGTAAGGGAATTACTTCGGTTAAGTAAGTGAATTACTTCGGCCGTCAGCATGATGAAGAATTGACTTTACGGGGTCAGTCTATCAGATTCTGTAAACCCTAAAACTGCAACCTTACCTTTCTTACTTACGATATTGATTCTCATCTGTCCCGTCTTCTCTTCTTTATTACACTTAGAAGTCCTGGGTTCACTTTCAAATCAGATAGATATAGTTAGTGTGCCGCGAGTGAGGGTTAAGGCTAGCAGACAAGCGGAAAGCTATTCCCTTGCAAGAACCAAAAAGCAGTAAGCCTTCCTTCCTACAATGGTAGGGGAATGCTTACGGAATAGAAAGCTAGAACGAAAGGGCCAGCATCAGACATAGGGACTACGGGATATACGTAATAGCCAGACTAAAAGATTAAAAAAACGAATAAAGAAAAGGCAATAGCCCCTTCCACGACTAAGAAAGTTGGGGTAGACCAGAAGCCTTCGCTTTTTCGGAATATGGGATAGTACGGTAGTAATGGGCGGAAGAAGTAGGCTGGCTGGCGAGATAGAGGAAAAGAGAAGGAAGGTTAGACGATCGAAGACATCAACTAAAGAAAGAAAAAAAAGATGTACGATTCGATGGGGATAGAAAAGGAAACCCGTAACCACGCTTTCGCTTACATAAGACATTTCAACAACTAAGGGAAGAGGGAATGCACCTTTACCATAGGGATAGGGCAATCTTGCTCAGAAGCTGCTCATAGGTCAGGTCGAATCCCGTGCTTGGACTTGGGCACGAAAGGATAGCTATTCCTTGCATCGTTAAGAGTGTTGGCTCTATGCTTTCGGGGAAGGGAATGAAGATGGCATCGAAGCGAAGAGAGAAGGAGCTCTCGCATATCCGCTGCGTGGGGTGGCTGAGCCTTATCACGAGCTAATGTCGCCACTGAATCTTCCATTTTCGTTAGAGAAATCCTTAGTATCGTAAATGGGTGCTTTGGAGTTTGCTAAGCGGTTCTTCGCCTTAGCCTTAGTCAGTAAGGGAAGGTAGGGGGGTGACTAAGAACTTGAGTCCCGTCTCCTGTCGCATGTTAAGATCCTTAGTTAGTTCAATATCCCTTCTTTCTGTAATGAGGGCCATTATGTCTACGGATCTTCCATTGTCGTATCGTTTATGGGAAGCTGGGTACCGGGTGTATACTCGACGCACGGCGCCTCCTGGGAAAGACTGGCATCGGCATTTCCTCGTCTTTCACTCACCGAACGGTGTGTGTCCTCTCCCTTTTTGGATCTGGTTAAGCGCAACCACTGGTAAACACTTAACCTGTTATCAACAAGGTATGGTGAAGGGGTACCTGATTAGGCTCTTGACCCCTCGATTCCCGAGAGACTCGGTGATCTCGGAGTTATTCGAAGCCTGGTCAGAGTACGACTGGTTAGGAGAGGCATGGGTTTTGTCCGAATGGATGAAGTCCATTCTCTTTTTTGGTACTACACTATCGCGGAGGATCTCAATACTCCCATTGAGGCGCTACTTAGCCCTCCGGTTGTGCCACTGGTGACTAACCGTACAAATAAATTAGATCATTTTAAGGTAAGGAAATCTTTCTTTTAGAGCACTTTATCCCACGTTCTGGATGCAAGATGTGTAAACCTTTGTGGGGTTATGAAAAGACAGTTTTACCTACAAGAAAATGAAAGAAGAGCTGAGAATTGAGAGTTACTACCCAATGGGAAAGGCAATGAATATTGTTGCGTGCTCCTTCGGGTGTGGTTGCAAGATCTCGCTTTCAGTTTGAAAATGTGTACGTAGCTTCCTTGTACAATAGCTCTCTCTCTCTGAGAGTGATCGGGAAGCATTCTCTCGACCCTACCTTTCTCATACGTCTTTATGAAAGCCTCTCGCTTTTCGAGATCCGGTCCATCATCAACTCAGTCAGATCTTCTTCTTTGCCTGCTTTGATTAGGCTTCCTTTAACGGATTTTATGGGCATTTCGTGCCTGCAGCCCAACCGGCTTACCTTTTGTTGCTGAGCTCACTGCTTTTCATTTTGATAGGAGTAGGTGCTTGCAGGTAGAGAACCATCCCCCGTAACTTGAATCGTCGTGGAAGGCCATAAGCAGTCCATTAGCTGTCTGTCCAGTGGAAAATTGCGTAAATAAAGTTGTCTGTCCCGTAATCCAGATGTGGGAACGTCCCCGTTATCTTATCGTGTAAGTAAGGAGAATGTTTTCTATTCGTTATAAGCCTTCGATGCCTGTCTCATTTGAAGTTGGTGTAATAATACTCCCAGCCCCCCCCGGGAGACTTCATTCCAAGTCTTCCATTACGTCTCAATGTCTATTGTATCGAGTGAAAAGGCTGTGTGTGCTTTCGATTCACCTTACCTTGGAAGCTTTCTTATCTTTATAGCCAAGTCTTCTAGCGAGGGTAAGGGGTTGGATGCGCATTGCCTTCTTTTGCTATCATTCAAAGCTGCCTTCGAGGAAGTCCTACCAGTCGTCTAAGGAAAAAATCCTCGCCCGGCTCAATTCTTGCTCGTCTTCTACTGGTAAAATAAAAAAGTAGGAAATGGAGTCTAGAGAGCTTCGAGAGCCTAGCCCGCATTGAAATCATCTAACTTTTCTTCCTTCTTTCTTGCTTGCGCGAGTGAGTGTGCTTTCAGGTATAGGACCGGCCTAGCCTTCTAATCGGCGAAGTTTCAATGCTTTTGTGCTTGTAGCCCCATCCCCGAGTTTTTAAGGGAAATTGCTTGAGGTGGTTCAATCTCTTAGCCCGGCTATTCCTACCCTACCTATCGAAATCCGTATTTTAAGTAGGCTAAGCCGTCGAAGTCTTCCAATTCCGTCTTAAGATAAGAATTGTTGTAAGTGAAGTTGAATGCTTTTTGCCTGAAATTTTATACCTCAATAAATGCTCTTTTCGTTCATGTCTATCTGCTTGTGTCTGCGGATTCTCCCTTCGCTTTTATGGAATAGGGGATGAGTTTATAGGGGATGAGTATAAGAGCTCGCCCAAAGTGCCCCCATACGACAGCTCCGCGGAGCTTTGCGGGCCGGTCAACGAGCTTGAAGGTTCTTCCTGACTCGATGGCCTTCGAGACGGAACATGAAGCTTTTTTTGGCGAAAACCTTGCTTGATGGTAAAGAATAGGAATAGGACACTATTTGGGAGTGAAGGTTCCATTCCCAGTTACCACCCCTGGGGCCCTTAGAGCGTCCTTTGATAAAGGCAAGGCGATAGGCACATAGCCGTTAGATCCGGACTGGAGTATCTTTTCCTATGCTATGAAGTTGGGAATGACTATCCACGGATTCGCTTGTCCTTGTATTGTGTCACATCGACTGCACTTTTTGAATCTATCGGTTGAATCTCCTTCTCGGTTGTGTCTGGAAGAAGGATGGATCTGTTAAGACGAGTTTACGAGATGGATGGGACTGAAGTCTGGAAGGCTATCTTCTTCTGCTAAGGGTCATCCCTAGCTTCTTTGAGCGAATCTCTTGTAACGAATTCTTTAGAATAAATACTATCTGCAGCCCGCTCTTTTCTTTTGTCAACTGGAAACTGGAAAAAGAGACCGTCTGAATGGCCTTATTTTAAGCCTGCTGTGCTATTTTCTATTGGCATCGGATATTCCTTGGGTTTGATCTTTTTGAAATCGATGCATATTTCTTTTGCCGTTCCTCTTTATAATGGGGACTTTCTTTGACAGCCATTCTGTGTAACGGATTGGCCAGATGAATTTAGCCTTCAAGAGGCGCTCGATTTCTTCTTTCACCTTTCCTGTGCTTGTATTGAGGTATACCGAAGATATGAGTCAAAGTAGGTAACAGAAGGGGGGGATTGCTGTTTTTTATTAGTGAGGACAAGCAGCTTTCATTTTTTTTTAATATAATGGTAGAGCTTTAAAGAGTAGGCGGTTCGTATGTTTTTATGACCCTCAGAATAATAAGTAGGAGGATACGCAGAGCAAAAGCTCTTGAAGTCTACCGGGGCGCGCTTCTTAATTCATCCATTTAGCCCCTACTAGGAACACGTAGATCCAGGGAACCTGGCTCGGGAACAGCTTCTTACTAGTAGGGGCTAATCACAGTAAGAGAGTCCAATCTCTGAAATAGAGCTTAGTCTCTCCATAGTAGTATACTAGTATAAGGCGTAGGTTATGACTTAATCCAATAGAGGCAGAACACCTTTCTATCTAAAAGAAATGGTGCTCGATGAAACGATCCAGATTCTACACTATGCTGTGGGCTGGGGAGAGAGCTGCTCTGCGAAGCTGGGCGTTCAGTGTTTTTATGGAGGAACCATACTAGAAAGAAAATAGAAAAGGCCTTCAAAAAAGAGCGAGAGAGTGATGGGCAACCTTAGTCTATATGTTGCTCGTAAGCCGCCAAGTACCAGTTTCGCAACAGTACTGGCGCAAAAGGATCGGTCCTTCACTTGCTGATCGTTCGCGAGTTGAACTCGCTCTCTTGCCACGCCTTTCACTCACTCGCTTGAGTCGGACTCAATCACTCTTTTTGTTTGGAGGATCATTCGTTCTTCACTCTCTTGCCCCCGCAGCCGCAGGGAGCGCAGCAACCAAGGTGCATATTATCATATAGAAAGAAGCAAGCGTAGCGAATCACATAGATAAGCCCCTACCCCTACCTGCCAGCGCGCGGATAGATAGGGCGGCCGAAGCGCGAAGGGGATGGATGTCTGAGCGGTTGAAAGAGTCGGTCTTGAAAACCGAAGTATTGATAGGAATACCGGGGGTTCGAATCCCTCTCCATCCGCGAAGTCATAAGTTCTCTCTTGCGTTATCTATAGATAAGAACGAATCGGATCGACTCGACTGATATGATAGATGGAATGGGTAGCTTATGTTATGATTTAGTTAGGACTTTGTCTCCCTTTCCTTATCTTCTGCTCCCGGTTGGGGGGGGTGGATTATTACCTTTGGGAGCTAAGTCGAAGATCTCGGTGGTCTTGTGAGTGGTTGATAAACTACGATTGCAGTTTTCTTTAGGAAGTCCCATAGCTGTGAGGCTTAACAGACAAAGAAAACGGTGGATACTTCCGGGTAGAAGGTGACGACCCTAATGAATCGACTATGAAGAGAAGGGGATTTGGTGTTGAAAAAGATTCTCCCTATTCAGAGAACGACCATCGTGGAAAGTGGACCCCGAGAAGGTCCGTACGTCGTTAAGAGAGCCTTTTCAGGGCTGGGGGTGCCCTTATTTTGACCAACATGGATGGAGATGAACTACCAAACCCCGTGAACTCAGATGCTGTGAAAAAGTATTACGCTTGAAATCCGTGTATCTCAATCAGTTGAATTAATGAAAACGGTTTGATCCCTTTTCGCAACCCATTTGATTTTCAGAAAGACTGGGTCCTTCCGGAGGCGTTCTCAGCAGGCTATTAGTTTAGCTCTGTAACATAGCATAGATAGAATAATCTGATTTTTGTGAAGCTGGAAAGGGCGTTTAATTGTCCCATAGGAAAGAAGGAAGAAAGGGAAATAAATAGCAAGAGCTCATTCGGATAAAAACCCGAAGAGGTGAGAGCTAAAGCGTTGGGAAAGAAAAGGATACCTTGCCGAGTCGAAAAACCCGAAAAAGCGCTTCGACCAAGGGAGGTGAAGCATCTCCTGGAGAACGAGTTCGATCTCCCATTGGTCTTTGGGAGCTAGCATATGGGGGCAAAGTTCGACACCACATGGGAAAAATCGACAGTAATCCTGGCACAAGCTGCGCTATACATCGTTAGGCTGGAAGAAAAAGGAAGTTCTTTTTTGATTATGTTACCCTGTTCGACTTTACATCCTTTGCATCTTTTGACATTCCTAACCATAACATCAAATAAACTCCATGAAAGTTTTGTTTGCATAATCCAATCGTTGTCCTTTTTGCTCTGTCGCTTAAGATAAAACATCGTGAATTCCCCTGCAAAACTCGTTTGTTCAATCACACGTGCACCAACATCTTCATGTTTGTTATGTCAAATGAATATTGAAAGAATTCAACAGGTGCAAGCCTTAGAAGCAGTTCTGAGAATCAATCACAGCAAAGAAAAACAAGAAAGCACAGATGAAAAATATTGAAACCCGGTAGGCGTGTCAGCAAAAGCTGTCGCACCCTCAAAAAGAAATCTGGACTCCAGTCCGGGATAAACTCATCAATAAAAGGGCACCGAGCCTCTCAGTATGTTCGTCAAGCTCCCCAGCAGAATAACATGGGCTTCAGTCCCATACAGTTGGGATGAACTCATTAACAGGATGTTCTTAAACCTTCAAGTGAGATCCGCATGAGGGGATGGTTCATTCGAGCTCTATCAGAGGAGTTATCGTCCGCTCATCGAGAGGATTGTCTGAACCTGGAACGTTGTTCAAAAAACTTAATGGCCATCCTTCGAGATGTGGTCATGCGTTATGACGGCACTGTAAGAAATGTCTGCAGCAATCCAATCACCCAATCTGAGTATGGGGTGAAGGCTGGAACTAAGTCACAGAGTTTATTCCTTGCTAGTGAACCTGTTGGTCTATGATTCCACGCCTAGAGACTTTCTCAAAGGAAGCGAGAACGCGGGAGACGGGTTATTCACTCAATGAAAAAAAATTGGACATTTTGAATTGAATTATTCCCTGGGCTTTCAATGGGACCATGCCTTGGATTTCAATCCGAGATCATCCCTTGGGGTTAGTGAATTTCATTTACTGCCCTTCTTTTGCTTGATGAAAGACATCCTGGCAAAGGCCGTGTATATTAGTAAAAAAGGGGACTTTCATGGGTCCGATGGCTCTTTGGTGTGCCCTGTGTGATTGATAAATGGGCTTTTGAAACTCGATTTGTCGCAACAAGAGGTATTGTCTCCGCCTTTTCAAGTAGGGATCATCTCGGCAGTACAGGCAGTTTATGATCCTCCGTTGCTGCTCGGTAGTGGCCTAAGGCTCAATGATTGATATTGATCTTCTGCCCACTCACCACTCACATTCTCTTTATCGAATCCTTCTAGGCAGATAGGACTACTCTTGCTTGCTCTTGGCCTTGGCTGCTTAGAGACATCCCTTTATTTAATTCGTCTTAGAGAATGGAATTCGATTTTCGTCTTATTGTAGGTCGGTCATCTGTTCAATCTGGAATTCCATCTCTTGTTTGGTTTCTGGTACCGGTTTCAGTTCCTTTGTTCAAATCCATATCTATGTCAGGCTTCCCTTCCCGGTTGTCCTGTCCTGTTCAATCCGTTTTTATTTTATTTTGTCTGAGGCAAAGGCGAATCCCTTATACTGTATACGGTCGAGCTGGCTTGGCTGGTACATCAAGCATATCGGCATATTGCTTGTTCGGTGTGGTACACATATCTGTCAATGTCAATCAAGTAATAGAATTCATTCCCACTCCCTACTAGTAAAGGGAAACCGTGAAGAATTGCCATTCTTTTTATGAGCTTGTAAGACCCGTTGAAGTCCCCGGGGAGGGCTATAAGTAGGCCGTTTGCTATTGCTATAAGGGCTGCTCGCCTTTATACGGCTTGGCTTCGCTATCGCTCCTATGTAGTAGTCGGCCTAAAAAGTAGTATTCCTACCAAAAAAAAAAATGCCTATTATCTAGTTCGTTAAGCTTCGCCAGAAGCAAGCAAGACGAGGTCGCTCTGCTTCGTAGACAAGGCTCGTTCCGTACTTGACTTACGAGCTCGTGTAGTACTCCCCCCTATCTCTAAAGGGGCTTATGCACTCCACTCGCTGTCTACTAAACGAGCGTTAGAGCGAGCGAGTGAAGCCTTCAATTTAGTGGCTTCCCCCCCTTTCCCTCACCCTATTCTTTCATTTCCACTTAAGCTTCCCCGGTTTGGGGAATTAATTGATTGGATACCCGAGAACCATAATCTTTCCTAGGAACAGCTTCTACGACGATAGATAGGGGTCAGGTTTGTTTGGCATCTATGCCCCCTGCCCTCCAAACAGTATGGGAGCCTTTCAGCTCGTACTGCTCACACTCCTAGATTTTCACGGCACCTCCTCCACCATAGTGTGAGCTGGGAGCAGCTCCGAAAAGCGAGGCCTACTTAAAAATTCGCTTTCAACAACGTCAACAACACCACAAAAAAAGTAAACTATGGTTGCCCACTGATCTGATCATAGGTGAAATCCAATCCCTTCGCTTTGCGCCAGGCTTGGAAACCGTAAGTAAGGCTCCCTTCGCCTCTCGGAAGCGAGAAAGCGAGCAGCAAGCTGAAAAAGCCCTTTCCCCTTTTCATAATAATAAGGTCAGCTTCATAGCTCCAACCGGGGCAAGCCAAAACCAGCTGAAGGAAGGGCTTCATAGCCTTACCTTATTATTAAATAAAGAAAGGGGAGCTTATTCTTATTCTATTTTCAAAATAAAAAAAAACAAGGTTTGGAACCCTACTCCCCAACAACTACAAGGATGCTTGTGCTTGCTGGCATCAAAGCTCTTCATTCTTTTTAGTAGGATGGGGCGGAGGGCACACAACCCATTCTCTGCTCTTTTCCTGAGCGTTTCACACTAAGCTCTTCGATCCTGCCCTCCGCCTCTGACGGCATGAGCGATAGCTCATGACTGGTATATGGATCTCTCTATGTAGTGGTCGGCCTTCGTTAAGCTTCGCCAGAAGCGACTAGTCGCTTCCTGAATGCCTCTTTACTTTAGTATGGTCTGTCTAGTCTT
>CAOJCQ010739249.1:0-10030 GCA_948356215.1 Stillingia texana | reverse complement strand
TTTAGCCAACTTTGAGTATAATTTTATAATGGATAGATTGTGACTTGAATAATGTGAATTATGTCAACATACTATATGTTTCACAATCTTTCCAATGGTATATATAGTGTACTCAAAATGGATTAAAATGAATGAGAAATTAATGCTCAAAGTGAGCTTGAGAGTAAGGATTTTATAGAGAAATATGGTATTAAAAACACATGTCCCACATCACCTGATTATGAGGTGAATAAGAAGTATAAAAGAAATAAGAATTCTTATCCTTATAAAATAAAATCCAAGTGGTAAGGGTACTTCCCCCCTCATCCGGACCTCCTAAGTCTAGATGTCAGACCTAACGTGTGTGAGGGGATGATGGCCCCCCTGCAAGTTAAGGGCAAACCACTTTTTTGGACAAAATTTCATTTTGGTCCATAAAGTTTTCTCTGCAAAATTTAGAGATTTTACAGATTCTCTAACTCATTTTTTGACATATTTAATTTTATTAAAATACAATTAAAATGGAATCAATTCTCTTAAATATTGGCTTAATGGAATTGTCAGTCACTAACTCTATGACCCCCCTTACAGCCTATATATATCCTTTTTACTTCTCTTGTTAAAAGTTTAGGAAAAATTTCCAGAAAAATTTTCTGTTTCACTTTATTATTCTGTTTTCAAAGAAGGGCTGTTTAGTTTCACTTAATTTCTGGTGATATATCTTCTACACACAGTTCAGTTTGAATTATTAAGACTGTTGTATCCTGACAGACAATTGTTCTGCGGGACAAAATCTGCTTTAAGGAAACTGTTCATACAGGCCTCAGTCCTCATAATCTTTGGTTATGGATTGGTTAAGATTATTATAATAATTGTATTTGTAATTTTCTTATTCCATAATACAATTTTATTTCATTCTATTTTTATTTTATACACACTAATTCTAACAAATATATGGATGCACTATGTATTACATGTATATACATATAATACGTATATATGATGCGAGTATGTATACATCCATACATGTATACATTTGTACATATCTTACACACTCTTCTACTACTGTACAATAAGATTTTATTTATAAATTTCAATTAGAAACTTAATCGACTATATTTAATTAAATTTAAAATTTATTATCCAAAATTAAAGTTGAATTTTAATTAAAAATTGATCACAACATAATAAAATTGAATTTTTAAGTCAATTGCATTTTTAATTCAACTCTAACAGTAATCGTGAATCAATTCAATTGCATTTTCAAAAAAATAAAATAAAATAAATTCAATCTCAAATTGATTTAATCTTAATTTCCTTTGAAAACCAACACCTACATTAAGATTTAATTTCAATTAAAAATTAACCATGTTTAGTTTGATTTAGAACTGATAAAAAATGTTTAATATATCATTATCAACCATGTTTTTAAAATCGAATGAGCCATCTAATCAACCTGATAAATAGATTATGGTTCAATTGGATTTGAACCCTGATTTTATAAATAAATTGAATAATTATTTAATTTCTACACTGCAAATTTTAAAATTTATCTTGTTTAATTATTCTTTTAGTATAAAATCATAATGTTGATTTTTTCAACTCAAACAACACTAGCTTTTGATTATTTTTTAAACCGATCGAATTGGCCACTCAAATCCGATTTTAGAAAAACTTGTTATTAGTTGTTAGTACTTTTTCAGAGTAAATGAAATTGCTCAATGTCTGAACACATCTCATAATTTAAATAATTTCATTTCCTCTATCATTATAGATATTGTAACTTTAATTAGTGTTTTTAAAATCAAACTTACCATTAAACTTTGAGTAAATTGATTCATGGTTTGATCAATTTCAATGGATCTGAACCGTGTTTATGCAAATAATATATTTTTCACCTTTTACCTTATAACATTGTTAATTAACCTTAATTATCAATGTTTTTAATATAAAATCTTTTCAAGTTTTCTATGAAATTAAACTATATCATGAGATAGTTCATAATTAAAAAAGTCCAACCGATCGATTGAGATTAGTTTTTTTTATGGATCTGATCCTTTGTTAGACTCGCTCCGAGAACCATATTGAATTGTACTAAATCGTACTTGGACCAAATTGTACAGAAAGTACTGAATATCTAAAAAATTGAACATGATATTATGCATATTTTTACTATACATGTGTTAAATGACTTGAGTTTATAATTGTAATTATCTTAATGCATGCAATTACGAAAACGGCTTTACTAATTAACTGATTATTGACATTTCAATTATTAATAAATAAATTTTTTATGACATTTAATAAAAAATAAAGAATTCAACTAATTAATGATTAAATTATCCAGTTTTATCTACATAGTCAAAGATAATTTGCTTGTTCAATTTTTAATATTATGACATATGAATATAACTATTAGTATAAGAGGGACGGTTTTAGATAATTTTAAGAACTTACTCTTATTACATTTGAAATTGTCATTTGTTGTTAAGATTGGTTAAATTAAACTAAAATATTAATCGCATAATTTAAAAGATTTAAGTCAAGTAATTCTTTTATAACCTATAGCTATCAAATTATTTACTTAATATTTAATATTTAATATTTTTATTTTTTAGATGTTATATGAGATATTGAAGTGAATGAAAATAATAGTATATAAATAAATATCTTTTTAATATTTACACTGATTTCAAAAATGATGTTTGAAATTTAGTTATATCGATTTTATTAAGTGTGATCATTTATGTTATGTATTCTAAATATATATCTTATTAAGATAAAAAAATTAAAAATAGATTTTCACATTTTTTAAATGTAATTAGTTATTTTTGGTTGTAGTGTCGTTAATTATGTTAGATTTTTTTGAAATTAAAATAAAGTATCTGAAATATCAAAATATCGAATTATATATATCGTATTGTTTTGCAATTAAAAGAATTAAAAAACCATACTTAAATGGACATTTTTTAATAATATAATATAAAATTTCATTTTAAAAATATATGATTTTTCAAAACAATACTGAAAATTCATCGATCTTGAATTGAACAGGATGACATACAACCTTATTATATTTAATTAAATATTAATAATTTCAGTTTTTATAAAAGAGATTAAGTACAATAATATATAAATTATGCAGTAATTTGAATGATTTAATAGTCCATATTATTGTGTACAATATGTATACTGTATCATGCACTACGCGAATATGAATATTATTAAATACTAAATTAAGCTACAGGGGTTGGTTTTGTAAAGTGGCTTGGCTAAAGCCCAAAATGAACATGAACTTAAGAGTAATTGCAATGTCAAAAATATCTCTAATATTACACTTTTACCACAAGAGAGAGAAAAATCAGGAACCTATTAAATCATCTCCCTACATGTGCGTATTGGTGAAATTATTTTTAATTTATCAATTGAAAATTCTATATAAAGAGAAAAATCATCACCAGAGTACTTGCATTTGATTGGTGAAATTATTTTTAATTTATCAATTTGAAAATTCTATAAAGAGAAAAATCATCAGCACACCAGAGTACTTTCCTATGCTCTTCCTTGGAAAAGGACATATTGCCATATTTCAAGCAGTTCACTTTTGGGCCAGAGGTTGGTAGGATAACGGACCAGACTACTTTCCTATGCTCTTCCTACGTGTTTTTCTATTGAATTGATTGATTTTTAATTCAGCATCTATCATTTCTTTAGTAATTTTTTACTCTACGAATTTCACAATTTTATACTTGAATATATTTATTGAATTTTAGTCTAAAAATATTATTAATGATTATATTTTTTCTGACGATTTTAATTTTTTCAAAATTATCTTCATCCGTTTTTTTATAATTTAAATTTAAGGTATAGTTAAACTATCTACCCTTTCTATATTTAAATTATTTACCCCTTCTATGTTTATCCAAGTGCTTTTTCTTTTTTTTTTTCTTTTATTAATATTCTAATTGAGTTTTAATAGTTTCTTTACTAACTTTTTACACAACAATTTCATAATTTGATACTTAAATTTATTAATCCTTAAATTTTATTTAATAAATTTTAATCTAAAAAAATTAATAATGATTATACATTTTTTTGTCATTTAGCATTTTTAATGTAAATATCTCTATTCGTTTTACTGTTTGAATTTAAGAGTACTAAGAATTAACATTCGTTACTTCTCGCTATAGATGTGTTTCATGGATATTAAATCATAGGTGATCCTTTAAAACGTTAATGTTATCATAGGCAGTCATTTCAATAATTTGTTAAAAATTTTGATATGGCACATCAAATTAAAATTGAGGTCTATGTATTAATAATATATCCAATATGATATATTATTTACATTTATTTTTAAAATTTAAAAATTTAATAGCAAAATATGAAAGGTTAAAAAAATAATGATAAAATTGGATTTGAAATAGAATTAAATATTCAATTGAGGAGACATAAGAATTAAAATCTATACATTAGTTCAAAAATATGATAATTTATTTTTGAGAAAATGATTTTTTTTTTTTTTCCCAAAAGAGATAATGGTCAAATTTGTTTTGATTATTTTATTTGAAAAATGTTTATAGTGTTAAAAAAAGGGTTACATTTATCATTATTGGTAGTGTCAAAGTTAAATATGATCTTTTTTCAACTGTAATCATTAAAAATGAATCATATCAGTCGTTATTAATAAAGATAAATATGACTTAAAATAGCTATAGAAAATTTTTCATAAAAAATAAATATGTTCTATTTTTTAATGCAAAATAAGATTGCAATTCAAGCTAAAGAGAAGAACATGCCCTTTGATGGATTTTGATTCTCATCCCATCGAAAATCCTAGCGATCGATGATGTTTATAAATTTGATAGCTATACATTATCAAAATAAAATTTAAAAGTTAATTGAAATTGTTGCTAATTAGAAATTCACCCTGTGATTAAAAGAATTAAAATGATAGAATGAAAAAATGAAAGTTAATTCAAAAAATTAAGAAAAATAAATATTTGCTGTCCTTGCTGTTTCTCATAGAAGACGCCAGGCTTACTCAGATAATATGATATTAACCTAGACTTTGTACTTTCTTCGGAGAGGCGGTATACCTTTGCTTACACTAGAATTTTTATAGGCCAAACCAATTCAATTTTTTGCTCTTTCAAGCCAAATAATTATAGGTAGATCTGATAAACCAATCTAAGTCAAATGGGTTCAATTTTGGATCATTTCGAATTTGAGTCACATGTTTATAAATACATCATATCATATTTATCATATTTAATTTTAAATATGTAATTAGATATTAGGTCCAACCGTTCAATAATATTTTCAAATTTGTATATATGTGTACATATACATATATGTGTTTGTATATATGTAAGAATGTATATGTATGTGTATGTATATTATATATGTATGCATATTATGTATGTAGGTACATTACGTATATGTATATGTATGCATACATGCATGTATGTATATATGTTAAGTAAGTAAATGCATACGTGCTTATTTATGTTGAGAATGTATGTGTGTGTATGTATGTATGTTATATATATGTATACATGAATGCATGTATGTATACATGTTATGCACGTATGTTAGTATATATGTATATATGTATGTATAGATATGCTATATATGTAACTATACGTAAGTGTATATATATGTATGTACGCATAAAATATTGGATCAACCGGTTAGATTTGAATACAGGGGGATTACATATGTTTTTTAGTGAGTTTTTCAAATTTCAAATCCAGATTGAATTTGGATCAAAAAATTTTAGATTATCCGAATTTTCTTTTTTTATATATATATATAAATCATAACAATTTTTATACTATGTGTAAAAATATGATCTCTAGAAGATTCCTGAGATTTGTAGAGGGGAGTGGTTAAGAAATAGGGGCTAGTAAAATCAAAACAAATGCATTTTGATATATTCAGTTTGATTTATTCAATTCGGTGTGGTTTTTTTTTAAAAAAATTGAAGAACTCGAATCTACCGATTATCAAAATGAGGTCATTTCGATTATTTTTTTCTAATTAATTTTAAAAAAATTTGAACATTTAATAATTTAATATTGTATTAATTAACTTTAAACTATCATTATTTTATGATGAATTTTCTTGTAATTGTTTGGTTATGATAATTTATATTAAATAGTTGTAATTTAAATAATTTAAACTCAATAATTATAATTGTATTGAAAAATTTTTAATATATTATAAAATTATATGTAAAATTGAATTTGATTTATAATAGAACCAAAAAATATAATTAAAAAATAATCAATCGAATCAATTAAACTGTATTAAGATTAATTCGATTTGATTCTCTTTTAAAAATTTGATCTATTTTATTATTATCAAAACATTGTTGAGTTTATTCAGAGCACGCGGAATGCTCGTCACTATTAAGAAACATAACCAAAGGAAAGTAGTGGAGCAATAGGGGAAGTGAGGAACATGGACACCATGGAGATAACTTATCCGGTTCTCCTTTTATTTAATATAAAAGTAATGCTCAGATACGAAGTTCTCGGTCCAGCAGGAATTAACTCAATTATTAGATTTAACAAGTCCCCTTAGGTGTAGCAATCATTTATTTTTATGTTATTTTTTTGCAAACCATTACTTCTCAAGTAATCCTTTAAATTTCAAACATTGAATTAGATATTTTTTGAGTTTTCTACTCATAAACAATACACCTTTAAAAATAGATAAATTTTAAGAAATATTCACTTTCAAAAATTATTTTTACACTCTATTTATTTTAATCAGGTTAAACCAACTTTAACCTAAACTTAAACCAGTTTTTCTGATTTAAGTTAAGATTAAACCAAAGTTCATGACTTCTCAATTCTACTAATTCTAGATTTTGTGTTAACATAATCTTTGGCCAGTGCTGTGGAACACTTCTACAATGATGCTAAAGACACACAACCACTTTTGTAATAAGGACATTCTATATTGGCTAGTTTGAAAACATTAATGGTAAAAAATTGCCCTTTACCCAGTAAATTTCTTTTGTCGCAACCATGATATTATATGTATAATAATACAATGATTATGGTGTAATTCACTCTCTATTATAGCTTTACATGATATATAGTAAACTTTAGAATGTGTGTTCCAAAATTATATCCAATTTTGCTCTTATTAATCTTTCCTAGTCTTCTTGGCAGCCAACTGAGGGGCTTGGGAAGTGATTGCAGCTGAACCTTGAAATAAGATGCTATGCCATAAATTAGATACTTTTTTCTGATCTGTGGGCTAATGATGCTTACTTGATCATTATTCACATTCAGTCAAAGAAAGTGGACTCACTTAACATTTAATTTAAACCATTGTTAAAAAAAAAAAAAAAAAAAAAAAAAATAACTGGATTCAACTTGTTGATTGAACCGATTTAATATTTATTTACATAAAAATCAGCTAGTTTATCTTCCGTCAAACCGGTGGCAACACCAGTTAGTGTCCGTTCTGATTACGAAAACAATATTCACTTAAATAAACACTTATTCTTGAATCACGCTGTTGTTGGTTTCATCCATCAAAGGCCTTTAATGTTTTATGAATATGGTCCAACGAAGAAATTTAACAAAATTTACAAGTTGGGAAGATAGTGACCATTCCATTGGGCGATGCTTATTATACCAATCTTGAATCAAATATCAACTTGCTCTATTTCACATGGTATAGCAAACAAAATAGAACACAATATTGTCTTTTTCCTCTTATGCTCTAATCGAAATAAAGCTTCCTAGAAAAAGCACAAACCAAATTAAAACAGCTAGACACAACAAGACAAGAATAATGCTGAATGGCTATGAGAGACTAGAAGTGAGCAAATCTCAGAATGAAAATTTTGGAAAAACATAACTGAAAATGTATTACCGGTTTCTTTGATATTAAATTGTAATATTATCATATTATTTATAATTATTTAGATTAAATATTATAAAAAATAAAATATTATTTTAAATTGTGTTTATTTTCAATGAAATCAAAGGGATATATATATATATATATATATATATTACTTTTGAAAGTTATTTTTTCAATTAATGTAAAGTTTAAAAAGTAATAAACTTCACTCGTTGCATTAATATTTCAACATCATATCATCGAATAGTCAAATATGTCATCTTATGTAGTGGTGGAATCAGGAAAATTTGTTTCAGGGGCTGAAATTTATTTTTTTATCTCCAAATAAATGATATGAAAAAAAGGTACCCGTGATATTTCCAGAGCTAAGGAGGGGTGGTCGGATCAAAAAATAGGTTGAAAAAAATGTATTTATGGATATTTATGTGAGACTTCTGGACTCGAGGGGTAGTCATCTCCCATCCTCCTTATCTCCACCCTTAATTATATGCACGTGTCACATGGAAGATGACGTGTCATCAATATCATGACATTTTTACTGTTCAATGATATAATGTGGAGGTGTTAAAATGATAGATTAAACACTGACTTGTTATATCATGTTTACACTTGATGAGAAAATCTAGTCAAAATGATTGGTGGATGAATAATTTAAAAGTTAAGTTATTTTTATAAAAGAAATGATTTTTTTACAATTTTATAATTGTTTAGTGCAAAATTCAGAAATATAATAATCCCGGATTGGACACTACCGATGCTCACCCTTTTAGATGGCTATATATAATCCTTCTTTGTTGTTTTCATTTAAAGAAACTCAATAGCTTCTACAATACAATAGAGTGGGGAAAAGAGTATAAGAAAAGAAATAATGGAGGTAAGCCACGATGGGGACAATATAACAAGACTGTATGAAGCAGCAAATAGAGGTTGTGTAGCAACCTTAAACGAATTAATCCGAAAAGACCCTCTCCTTGATAAAGTATCACTCACCCCATTTACTGAAACACCCTTACACATATCATCTTTGAAAGGCCATCTTGATTTCACCAATGCAATTCTTGAAAAATATCCAAAAATGGCCTCGGAATTTGATTCAAATGGATGCTCTCCTCTCCATTTAGCCTCCGCAGAGGGACATAATGAAATCGTAAAAGCTCTGTTACGCGTTAACAAGGATGTGTGCTTGGCTGAAGATCAAGATGGTAGAATTTCTCTCCATTTAGCAGCCATGAGAGGTAGAATTGAGGTTATTAGCAGATTGGTAAGAGCATATCCTGAGTCCATTTCAAAGCCTCTCCATGGAGATACTGTTTTGCACCTTTGCGTAAAATATTACCATTTGAAAGCTTTGAAACAATTGGTGAAAGATTGTGCTCCTGAGCTCATCAAGCAACAGAATCAAGATGGTAACACCATCTTGCATTTAGCTGTCATGCTTAAACAATCAGAGGTAGAACTTTCTATTACATGTAACTTTATTTTGAATTTCCCTTCGTAAAATTTAATATTTAGACCGTAGTTTTTCAATAAATTACCGTGATGAAATTCTACATATATCTATCTTTTTTGGTGGATAACAGACTAATACTCAATAGCCAGTTTGGTATAAAACAATGATTTCTTGAAAAATGATTTGGTTGAGAAATGAATTAATGAAGGTGGGTTAACTTTGTGCATGCAGACTATAAAATACATAGTTGAAGAAGTGGGAGAAAAAGAATTAGCAAGTACAAAAAATAAAATGGGTTTCACAGCGATGAATGTATTAGAAAACTGTCCCAAAGACATAAAAAGCTATAAAATCCGAGACATTTTAATGAAATTATCTTCCAGGACGACAAAAGACGAAATGCCAGATACTAATAAGGCATCAGTTGATGAGAAAGAAGAAAAATGGTGGATGAAATTCGCAAGGCATTTGAAACATCGGGCTGATTGGATAGAAAAAACTCGAGGGTCATTAATGACAGTGGCTGCCCTGATAGCAGCAATGACTTACCAATCTATGGTAACTCCACCTGGTGGTGTTTGGCAACAGGATTATCAAGATAACTCTACTTGCAAAAATAACTGTACAGCTGGAGAGGCAATATTTAGCTATACTCATCCGAAGGCGTTCAGGAGGTTCATGTACTGCAATAGTATTGCCTTCATCGGATCCCTT
>CAOJCQ010728274.1:0-11991 GCA_948356215.1 Stillingia texana | reverse complement strand
TCAGCTGTGCTGGAGGGTTATACTTTTTCTAGTTGGATTACATGCATTAATGATAATAAATCAACCACGAGATGGGGTTTTTTTACCTTGTGTGGTGGTGCTGTTTCTTGGACATCAAAGAAACAAACATGTTAAATCATTCTTTAAAGGAATCTGAATTCATGGCTCTTGGAGCAGTAAGTAAGGAAGCAGAATGGTTAAGAAATTTATTGTTAGACATTGATTTGTGGCTACAACCGATGCTAGCCATTTCTTTACACTGTGATAGTCAAGCAACTATGTATAGAGCTTATAGTAAAGTATATGGAAAGTCTAGACATATTAGTCTTAGACATAAATATGTAAGGCAATTGATTTCCGATTGTATTGTTATCATTGTGTATGCCAAATCTTGTAATAACCTACCAGATCCATTTACTAAAGGACTCTCAAGAGATTTGGTTAAAAGTACATCTGTAAGTTTAGGATTGAGACAATTAGATTAAAACTTGCTTGTAATGGAAACCCAACTTTGCTAGTACATCACTAGTCATAAGTTTAACAGGTAAAAATAAGTTATTAGTAAGAGAACTAAATGCTAAATTTGTGGTTGTATCAATATAAAGTTAGTATTAGTTGGAAAAGGAGGATGAGTGTTTAAGCACTCTTAATAAAGTGTTAAAAAGGTAATCCTATTTTCATGAATAATGATTAAGGAATTCACCTATATGAACATATGAAGTGGTGCCACTTCAACAATAAATTTATCTTGTAAATGTTCATGAAATTAGGAGGTAGCATAAGGCCATAATAGTGCTAGTACATTGGTGAACTTCTATAAAGAACTAACATTTTGTATGTATGATATTTCCGATTCTAGAATAATAAATCTAGATTTAATCTTAGTTGATATCATGATTTATCTAAAATCTTGAAGTATTTATACTAATAAGAGGTTTAAATCAAGAGATACCTTTTAAATGTACAAAATAATATGATCCTAATATTACAAACTAAGTGGAGGATTGTTGTAGTAGTTTGTATTATTAGAATAATAAGTTAGAGGAACTTTTAAGGAGATATGAAAATATTTAAAGACAATATTGAATGTTTTTGATGGCAGATGGCACTTAGAATAATTTAGTAATCAAGTTTGAAAATTTGGATATTTGACTTTCATGAGTTTTGGACATATTAAGGATCACGCTCGTGTGTGATTGAAGAGAAACAATTCAAAGTTGTTGTTTGAAATTTGCCCAAACACATGCCTGTATGTCATTAGACATGGCTTGTGTGAGTTGAACACGAGCGTGTCTGACAAAACAAAGTTTCAGTTTAAATTAAATCCAAAATGCACGCCAATGCATCATAGCACATGGGCGTATTAAGTGTCAGACACGAGCGTGTCTACTTGGATACGGGCGTGTCCCGTGTTCTGTGCAGAATTTCTAATTTCCTTCTATTTCAAAAGTATGTGTATTTTCAGTTAATAGCTGTTTTGTTTCATTCAAAAACAGTCATTAATAACTAATTATATTACATGACTATTATTAGATAAAGATTTAAAAGTTAGAAACACTTCTTTTTCCTAAAGTTTTTAAGGGAGAATTTCTGATTTTTGCTTACTATAAATTCTCAAGAGTTTTGTTGTATGCTGAAAGAATATTACCTTTAACCCTGAAGTAAATTTTAGTCAAGACAATTAATTCTTAAAAGAAAGTTTTCTATACGCCTCAAAGCAATCAATTATACCCACATTTCTAAAATGAACTACCATCGTTTGCTTTTGCTTCTAAAAAGGTGGAAGATCAAAAATCTTTGGCTCTAAGTGACCTTGCCAACAACGAATTCAGATGCTTAATGATACACCACCCGCTTTTAGCTAGAAGCCCAAGATTGAAAGCCTCTAAGTCTTTAAAACCCAAACCACCTTCGATTTTCAACTTTCACATCGTTCTCCAAGCCACCCAATGCCGCTTAGACTCTTCCTGCCTTTGACCTCAGCAGAATTATGCTACCATTTGGGAAAGATTCTTACATAGTTTCCTTTAAAGCTTGAAACAAGGCATTGGGAACACCGGGAGAGCTTCCATAACTACTTTAACCTGCATCTCTTTCCCTGCAGGTGAGAATAAGTTTTCTTTCTAACCTGAAACTGTTGTCCTCACTTTCTCCTTAATTTCATTGAAAGTCTGCATTTTTTATTTCTGAATTCTGGTTGGTGACACGAGATACTTGTCCTGTCCTCCAACATTTAGGATACCAATCAAATTGCTAATGGCCGTCTGTTGCTGTTCTTGTGTATTTCTGCTAAAAAAAAAAAAAAAGCCGATTAGGAGTATTTAATAGTCAATCCTATCTCCTATTTGGATCTTTCTAGAATGCCTTTAACAACCAGTATTTCTTATTTATTCGTCCCACAAAAAATGATTCAATCATCTGCATATAGCAGGTGATTAATTATTGGGGCTGCTCTCTCAATTCATATGATTGAATGTAAGAGTTAGATGCAATCAATTTCGTTAATTGATGGAACTAATTAAATTTGGATCGAATAACCGAAAAATTTCGATTATTTTTATATTATGAGAAAATTTTATTATACTGTAAATTTTTTTATAAGTTCATCCTTGATGAAATTAACTTTTAAATTTCAGATAAAATTACTTTTAAAACTAAAAATAGAAATTGAAATATTTTTATATTAAAAAATAATTGATTATAGTTTTTAGATAATATAAATAATTATGAATGAAATTAATTTACGTTTATTAGATTAATAATTTATTTATTTATATTAGAATATTAGATTATTAGAATATATATATATATATATATATATATATATATATATATATAATCAAATTAATTTTCTTTTAATAGATTAATAATTTATTTATTTATATTATAATATTAGATTATTAGAATATATATATATATATATATATATATATATATATATATATATATATATATATATATTCTAATTATAGATATTTGGATTTTTTGTTTTATTTAAATCTGAAGAAAAAAGAAATAGTAAAAAAAAAGCTGATTAGAAAAAATAAAGTATAAAATAATAAAATATAGGATATTAAAATCGTTTAACGTATGTAGAAATTCAAAAAATATTTAAAAGGGATACTTGTTCCTCAAACAGTTCCATGGATGAAAAGTACAGACAAGAGATTATATAATTCACAATTTACAAAAACGCAAGGAAAAAAGGAATTCAATCGGAGTGGGACTTGGAATCGGAAACGGAATCGGAATCGGAGAGATTGGAAGGAGTGGGATTGTAGCACAGATGAGTCCAGAGAGAAACGCGAGGCAAAACACCAAATTAAAGACTTCATTGGAGCTGAATCGCTCTGGATTGCTTGCTATGTAGGCAGAGATTGGCTGATACTTCCATCTAATATCATTCTCTCTCTCCCCCCTCTTTCTTCGGTTATTTTCCTTCACTAACGCTTCTTTACCAATTGCCAATAACGACAAAGACACAAAACTATGTCGTTTGCTAATCGCTTTTTAATTTTTATATATTACTCCATTCATAATGATAAATATCAATTTAGTATGGCCATTTAAAAAATTCTGACAAATATTAATTCTATAAAATATAGTAGGCTAATTAAGATATATTCTTTCAACTATCTGCAATATACTGAAGTTTACTTGAATGGTCAATTAATTTATTTGAATCAATCTTATCTTTCAAAAATCAAAGTTGAATTGAATAGATTTTTAAAATATCAAAATTGAGTTTAAATAAACTCTAATTAAGATATATTGCTTTAAATTTATCGAAATTTTTATTTTTTCCAAGAGTTTTATCTATAAAAAGTTCAGTTACTGAATATTTTATCAATTAAATTATATGAATTATTAAATATGATTTATTTGATCATTTTTTTTATTTTTTAAAAGTGAAATTGACATAAAAGAAATATATGAAAGATTTCATTATTATGATAAACTACATGAGTCAAGTTATCCCTCTGACCATTGACTAAATTATTATCTAAAAAGTAAATTATTTTTAATAGACCTTCTTAATAATTAATATAGAAAAATGAGATAAAGTGAGATGAATTAAATTTAAATATTACTATGAATAATAATTCTTAAAAAATAGATAATATTATCTCAATCTTTTAAAATAACATTTAAATTGAGACAGTTAAATATTGATATTGATCACTCAAAGTAGGAGGATTTTGATATTGAGACGAATGAAGTGTTTTTTTTTTTTTCAAATTGTGATTCAAGAAAAGATTATGAATTTTTTTTTAATGAAATTGGGAGGAGATCGATCAACATTGCTCTTCCTCTCATTCAATGGAAAATTCCACTCCCCAGCTTCTTTAGTGTCACTTGTAAAATTTTCATAGACAAAAAAAATAAATAAATGGGTAATATACTACTCTCATCTACTTAAATAAAAAAAACAATTACTATTATAAGTTAATCATTGTAATTTATTAAAAATAGGTTTAATCTATAGTTTACGCTTATGGTTGAATTTAAACGTTAACTTTATATCTGAATTTTCTTAATGTTTAAAACACCCCATAGATTATCATTTTCTTTTATCACATAAGCACCTAAAACAAGGATTGATCGGAGCGTGCATTTCAAGCATACATGAGAGAGTTAACCCCATATGTTTTTCATATAACCACTTATCATCTTCTTTAAATTGCAACAGTAATATTCATATTCTTCAAATCCCTAATTTGATTTCTTAAATCCTCCATTTTCTCATTCCTTCTCTTCCTTATTTTCTCTTTCGACAACTCAAATCATACACATCATCATTTTCTTCTTCATCCTCTTCCTTCTGCTTCCTTCTCTTCCTTTTCTTCTTTCTCCACTTCATGCTTTTTGAAGAATCATGAATGTTATTCATTGTAGATGTGGTTCAAGTGCAGAAATCAAATGCTCATGGACACTAAATAATCATGATTGTTGTTTCTATGGGTGTCAGGAATACGAATGTGATGGACTTTGCGGTTTTTAGATGGTTGGATCCCCCTATCTCAGATAGATCAAAGAAAGTTATAGGGGGGTTACTTCGAGAAATTACTAAATTGAAAGAAGAAATTGTAAAAGAAAAAGAGAAAGCTAAACCTAGAAATTGCTTATCTTAGTTAATAATAGCTGTGATTGTGTTTATATATATGGGAGTTTGTATGTTGTAATATTTTCACATGTTTTCTATCGATTTAGGCAAAAAAACGATTGTTTTTAGTTCATTGTAATCATGTATTAGATGCTTTTTGTGAATGAAATGTAAAATTGTATTAATTGTGAAATGCAGTTTGTATGGTTGATTTAGACAAAATTGTTGAATGAAATGCAGTTTGTATGGTTGATTTAGGCAAAATTGTTGTAATTGCTTCTTTGTGGGTAATTGTGTTCTAACTGTTAAAAAACTCATTAAAGGTAAAATTGTACCTTAACTGTGAAAAAACATGTGTTATATAACAAAGAAAACGAGAATACAAATTGTGAAGATGGACCTGTGTTACATAAGAGAGATCATTAAATGCAATGTGTTATATAACAAAGAACATTAAATGCAAATAATATGTTCATAAAGAATATAACACCTATAACAAAGGTGCAAAACCTGTGAGAACCTAAAATATTTTTATGATAGTCAAAGACTTGGCTTAAGTCAAAATGTGTAGCTACAAACTAGCTAAACAGTTAATAACATGACTAATGTAACTTTATTCTAAATTAACATTGTTTATAGTTGAGTGGATGGATTTCTTGAAAATGTTTGCTTTTGAGGCTAGAATCTAAGGTCAATATTGTATGAAGTGGCCATTTTAACAGGCTGAGAGGATGTCACAAGTGTCTCCTTTTTACCAAATTTGAAAGAAGATGCTACAAGTGCGTTCATTATGGACAAGACCAAAACCATAAGGCATATAGGCTCCTCTTCTGGCTCCCCTGTTTCCTCCCCTGCCTATAGTTGGTAATTGCTTATATCTTATTGATGGACTTGCTTGAGTAGAAGATGGATTTGCTGAAACAAAAGATGGCATTGCTGAAAAAATATGATCCTTCTTGAGTAGAAGATGATTCTGATACTGATCCTCTGCCCCTACCCCTACCAGTTGCATTATGTGAAGCTCCTCTTCTAGCTGTTGAATATGGACTAAATACAGGTCGATTTGGTAAATGATCAGTTCCAATAGCAATTCTTGTTGGTTTATGAACCTTCCTCTTCCTTCCTCTAGTTCCACCTCTACCTCTACCATATGATTGAACATCTTACAATATACAAACTATCAAATGTAAGATATAATAAACCAACATAACAAATTTCACAGCAAATGTTGCTAGATATAATTAACCAACACAACAATAACATTCAAAGATCTAGATCATACATTTTTTGTTGCATTTGAGGTAACAAATGTTGTCTTTTGTTGTGATGGAGACTCCCTTGGCATATTTGATTGAGCCCCAGTATTATCAGTCTGTAATGATCATATAATACAAAGTATAAAGTTTTAACAAAAATATTGGTTACATATTGAACAAACAAAATGTGTATATACCTGAATTTTGCATCCTCTACTATTATGTCCAGGTTGATGGCATTTAGAGCATGTCATAACTACCCCTTTCCTAGATAGCTTGCCATCTTTTTTGGTGATTCAGAAGCCTTTCTTCTATTCTTTTTTGGTCTTCCAAGCATCTTCTTGATAATTGGTTGCTCAATTTTGATTATTCATCAGGCCACATGTTCATGTTTGTTATGGGCTGTATGAAGTGACTATATGCCTTCATATATGTATCCATCATATATCGATGTGAGATATGATCTTTTGGGTAACTTTCACATGTCACATGGCTGCTATGGCATGGGCACATGGTATGCCTTTCAGTTCCCAAGATCTGCATGTGCATATTCCCCCTTTGAGATCAACAATGTGACCATACTTACCTTCAATCACTTTAAGCCTGAATCATCATTCCTTATCAACATACATTTTGTAGCCCTGTCTCTATTATCATTAAAATTTTCATTATCTTAGGAGAGACATCAGTGATCCATGTATTTATAAACCTTCTTGTTTGTACTATCCTACCCTTCAATTTATGTTTTATCTCTTCCAATATTGTAATAATAGACTTATACCTAGGAACTATAATCCACCCACTAAAAGCTTCACACATGTTATTATCAACTACATCACACTTGCTATCAAACTTGAAATAAGCTTTGCACCATACCTCCTTATTATAAGATAGTAAATCCTCAAAGATATTTTCACCCAACAAGCTTAAAGCCATTATTTTATCCTTCAGTTCAATCTGAAAGCTAGCCCTTTCACAAGCCCAAAATCTTTTTCTTCTTTCATCTTCTCTCCATTTTTCCTCCAATTACTCCAGATGTGTCTAACACATATCATATGTTCAACCTCTGGCAGCATCTCTTCAATTGCAGGAATCAAACCCTACAGACAAAAAGTAAAAGAATTTATAACAGTGTATAACATATCTATAAAAATAAAACAATAAATGTTAACAAAATTATCTTTTGCATGTCAGATGTAATCCTTCTCCTTCCTTCAATTTCAGGTAATGAATCATCAATTTAAGGAACCATGACCATGTCTCCTTTGTTTCATTAGACACAACAAAGGAGACATGGTCATGGTTTTTTCACAATACCTTTTAAAAAAACTACCATCAAAACCCAAGATCCTTCTACATCCTTCCTCCTAACCTTTCTTTAATGTATTTAAGCAACAATAAATTCCAACAAATATATTTTTCCAGGTTCATTTTTAGTATCATACTTGACAATACAAGTACTTTCAGGATTTGTGGTCCTAACCATATATGCATAATCTAAAATCCTAGCATACTCTTCCTTATAATCACCCATTAACTTCCTAAGAACCTTAAACTTTGCTAATCTACAAACATTTTTACCAACATAAACCCCAAAATCTCGTCTAATTAAATCTTGCAGTTCAATTTGACTTATAATCCATTTCTTATACCTCTTAACAATAAATGCAATCTTACAAGCTTTGTTTTTTGTAGTTCTGTAATATTTAAGCACTGGTCAATAGGTTTTGATGCACAAATCATCTGAACTGCTCTGAATACTTGCACCCATGGACATTTTTCAGTACAAATAACTCTGACTCTATCCTTATCACTAATAACAAAATTAAGATCGATACCCCTTTCTATAACATAAGTCCTAACTGCCTCTGTAAATTGGTAAACATATTCAAAGATCATACTAAGCTTAAAAGTGTTGCCTGTGCAGTAGGTTCATAGTGAATTCTTCAGTGAGCTTTTCTAAGTGGCAATTCAGTATCTTCATCACTAGATTCACTTCATCAACATTTGATCCCTCACTTTCTACTTTTTCACTGTCAAATATTGCCCATCCCCCTAATTGTCCTGCATGTCTGTTACTTCTTTCAACACCAATGTTTTCAAACCCAGGATCAACTCCAGCCTATCCTAATGGTATATCTTTAAAACTCCTAACATGCCTTTCCTTTTTGTTAATATGGCTAGATCTTAACTGTTATCTTGCCTCTATCACTTCCTCATTATTATCATGATACTCATAAAAATCCTCATCCGCATCATAGAAAATCTCCCTCACTTTTTTCTACATCTACATCTCTATCTTTTTCATCAGTTGTGTTTTCCTCAACAAATTTCTCTTTTCCTTTGCCCCTATAATTAGATCTTCTCTCTCAACCAGATCTAGAAGCAGACTTCTGCTTCTTTGACTCTCACCTTCAGCGTTTACTGATATGAGCATGGTGAGGGTAACTCCATTCAAGCATTCAAGTTCACAAAGACATCATTGAAAAGATTTGACTTGTTTTTTTTAATTTATTTATGTTAGTTTTCTTTTGAATTATATGATGTTTGGCAATTTAGGTTTTAATTTCGTTTTTAGATAGTTTAGGTTATTAGGTTGAGATTGAATC
This sequence comes from Stillingia texana, assembly GCA_948356215.1. Classification (NCBI taxonomy): domain Eukaryota; kingdom Viridiplantae; phylum Streptophyta; class Magnoliopsida; order Malpighiales; family Euphorbiaceae; genus Stillingia; species Stillingia texana. The sequence continues at coordinate 3,022 of CAOJCQ010728274.1, read as the reverse complement.
TAGTTATTCTGAATAGTTGGATTCGAGATAACCATTTTGGAGGATTTATAATGAGTATTTTGTGAGTTTTGGGTATTTTAGGACTCATATAAGTATACCTCATAGTGGCATGGGCATGTGCATCCAAAGGATTTTTATAGAAAACTATCTGCTTGTGAATGACCCAAAAATACACCTGTGTCTCTTGGCACATGGGCATGTGCCTTGGTCACACAGTCGTGCCCATAATGGACATATGTTGTGTGCACTGTAGGATCCGAATAGATTTTCTGACTTCAAACACACCAAAACACATGGGCATGTGCCCACACGTAAAGACAAAAAAAAATTAAGTCTTTTATAGCTTTTTAATTCCTTTTTAGGTTAGATATAGTTGCCAATATAAATAGCATCATATTTTCTTATTGTAACATAATTTTATAATTATTTTCAATCAACAGAATTTTGCTCTTGTAAATTTTCTTTGTTTCCTTGATTTCAAGAGGTTATCTTGGTTAGGGCATGTGTTTCTATATGCATGTTTGAATATGTTTCTTTTTGTGTTTAAATTAATCTATCATGAATGTTTTTATTGCTTGACAATATAGCGTGTTCTAGATTGGGAGTTGGTTCTTGATCTTTCTATATCAGAATTGTATGTTCTAGGGGGTTTAGTCTAATTGAGACTGGGTTCCTACATTAGTTGGTATCATAACATAGGTTAAGGGTATTCTCTTAACTATCTTTAAATTTTTTGTTATAAATTTAATTTTCTTGCAAATTTTAATTGTTTATTGCATTGATAAAAGAAAGAAAAAACAAGAAAGAAAAGGAAGAAAGGATCTGGTATATATCTTTCTATTTGCATAGTTGTGTTCTAGCTGAAATTAAAATGAATTGTGATAGTTCTTAAAGATTGAATCTCGAGCATAATTCTGAAATTAATTTTATTGCTTGAACCAACTTGGAAATTGATTGATATTATTTAGACTTTCCATATTTTCTTTTTACTTGCTTTATTTATTTTTATTGAGTTGGCATCAATTCAGCTTATTCTAGATTTACATGTTAGAAAAGTTTCGTGTTTAAGCACATCCTTATCATTTTTTATTATGTTCTTAGTTTATCTATTCTTTTTGGTGTCAATTCTATTTATAGACTCTTTACATAAAGTTTGACATATTGCTATTGTTGAATATCCATATATATAGTGCACAAATTGTTTCTTATGTGTTGAATTATATTGGTTGTTCTATTTGATCAATTTGCCTCTAGAATTGCATCTTTTACTTTTCTTGATTAGGATCTTCATTTTTGTTGTTTCTTTATTTCATTATGCCTAGTTGTGAATATCTATTGCTTATGTTCTAAAGTGCAATCTTGAATATCAGTGAGTGATTTGAGAGCTAAACACTTGAGAGTATGAGTGAGACGACTTCTAAAGCTTCCATGGAGGAAACGCTTAAAACCTTCATGGAGAACATGAATAGCAAGAGTGTTCAATTATCAAATCTTGGTAGTGAAATTCTAGAACTAAGGAGTAAGTCCAGGTGAATGAATCATGATGACTCAAAGGAGGAAGATGCCCAATCATCAATGAATCGGGCTAGAAGGTAGGGAGAACAGACTCCTCAAATTGATAGTAGCTTATACAACATCAAGATAAAGATGCCACCATTCCTGGGCAAGAATGATGTAGATGTCTACCTCAAGTGGGAACAAAAAGTGGAGGTGATTTTCAATTATCGTAACTACTCCAAGGAGAAAAGGTACAACTTGCAGCCCTTGAATTTTCTGGTTATACACTAATATGGTTGAATGAGTTGTGTAACAATAGAAGGAGAAATAGAGATTTTCCTATTACCATGTGGAATGAGATGAATCTTGTAATAAGGAAGAAGTATGTTCCGAAATGTACTATTATAAAGACCTTCATAAGTAGTTACAAAGATTGATCTAAGGGTCTAAGACTGTTGAGGAGAGTACAAGGAGATGAAACTGATTATGATAAAGGTGAGTATCATGGAAGAGGAAGATCAAACCGTGAAACATTTCTTGAGTGGTTTGAATTGAGAGATTGTAGATGTGGCTGAGTAACAGCCATACTCAGACTTGGAGGAATGAGTACACATCACCATAAAAGTGGAAAGGCAAAGAAACAAAAGATGGGCTGATAGTAAATCTACTTCAAACTCTACATATAAATAGGGATCAAAGTGGGATAGAAAGTCTAAACTAAATGAGTTTAACAAATCTTCACCTTAAAAAGGTACTTTCCCTTCTAAAAGTACTACTAATAATATGGAAAAATCTGAAACAACCCCTAAATCTAATGGGACTAGGGATATTCAGTGCTTAAATACAAGGGGCATGGGCATTATGCCTATGAATGTGTGAATAAGAGAACTGTGATTATTAGAGAATATGAAATTATCTTTGATTTAGATCCTAAATCTGAAAATGAAATTTCACCTTTAGAGGATTGTTATGATTAGATGAGGAAAATTTAGAATATCCTATGCATGGTGAATCCCGACTTATCTTGCGTGCATTGAACTTAAATATTAGGGAGGAAGGTGTAGAACAAAGAGAAAATATTTTCCATGCTAAATGTCTCATAGGTGGGAAAGCTTATAGCATGGTTATAGATGGGGAAAGTTGTGTTAATTGTGTAAGTACATTGCTTATAGAGAAATTAGGATTTTAAACTAAAAAACAATCCTCTCTATATAGGATACAATGGCTAAGTGATTGTGGAGAAGTTAAAATAAATCGACGTGTTAGAGTTCCTTTTTCGATAGAAAAATTTGTGAATGAAATTACCTGTGATGTAGTGCCTATGAAATATGGACATATTTTTCTATATAGTCCTTGGCAACATGATAGACGCACTTGGCATGATAGATTAAGGAATAAACATGTATTTGAATTCATGGTCAAAAACATATACTTGCTCCATTGTCACTGAAAGAAATTTTTGCAGATCAGCTGAAAATAAAAGAATCTACAAAAGAGGTTCAGGGAAGTGAGCCTAATAAAAAGA
>CAOJCQ010691203.1:0-10350 GCA_948356215.1 Stillingia texana | reverse complement strand
GTTATAGTCAAGGAACTTACATAGAATGAGTGGAACATGGTATCCATGAGAAAAAGTTTGCTAGGCCTTTCAAGTTGAGTATGAAAGCGAAGATAATCCCCTCATTACGTGAGGTTTTTAAGTGATTACAAGCAACTAAAGTACCTAAAGTTTGCCCCCAGTGTTAATCAAGATCACCAAGAAAACTACAACGACATTTCTATAATTATTTAGATACTTGACATCGAAACGGAAGCCAAAGTACCCGAAGTAAATCGGGAGAATGAAATGATTAATAGCATTAGTTAGCTGACACAACAATGTTCGAGTTGTTTATCCTTCTCTCGGGAACATTAAATCCATCATGAAACAAGACAATGTACTCTTGAAACTGACTTTTTCGATGAGGAATGCACACCATATTAACCAAAACTAGAATAGTTAGCATATCAGCAGTTGGCAAATATTTCACATTCTGACTTCTCCTGTTGTACCACATAGCTAAAAACTTGTTGCTTAATGCAATTAGTAGAGTTAAAGTAAGGCAGAAAGTCCCTTTGCTGAAAAATTTCCTCGGAGTTTTAGGCAATGATTGAATTGTACCAAAACATACATCATTTCATTGATTAGAGACGAAGCAATTGCTAGTCTTCCTATATCAGCTGTCTCAAACTTCAGTTCTGCCACTAATTGAATCACCATGGGCGGGGATGAGCACAATCAAATTGGCGAAAAAACCTGTGCTTGCCTATGTCCAAAATTCGAATCACGAACCATGTGATTGATGCTCCAAAGATTGCACAAGTAACCATACCACCATATGCAATAATGGTGGATTGGCGAAAGTTTTGCCTTATATAAGGAATATCTGTGTCCAAACTGATCAAGAACATGAACACTATGCGAAACATTAAGGAGATAACTATGTTGCAATTATTTAAATCAGGCTGATTGAACAAGTTACTCGCTTGATTCTGCCTAACAATGATGCACCTAGCACGATTCCTGCCTGATAAACAGCCAATTTTAGCCAGACCATCATAAATTGTAATGCACGAACATCACAAACCGTTACAATCAGATTAGAAATGGATAATTACCAAGATTTGTGCAATAGGCCCCGGTTGCCTGAGAGGCTTGAGGACATCGTGGAAGAGATGGGAGATCAACAGAACAGTGCCGCTTTGTATGAATGTGGAAGTGACTGGATTCCATAGATCATCTGTACACATAGCTCGCCCTGCTGCGTCCATTGCTGTTGATGAAGAAATGTAACTATAATGATCATGAACATTCAAGAAATGTGATTATGTGACAATGAGGATCAACAAAGTTTGATTCAAACTTTTGAGTCAATAAAATTTGAAGAGAATTGAAAGGAAAAAAATGTTGGAAAGGAAAGATTGTGAAATGTCTTATAATTTTTGTTCATTGAGGTGAAAAATAAAAGAGAAAATTATTGAGGGTGAATCTTTCTTCCAGGGAAATTATGACACTTTAATTTACCAAATTAAGAATGTTGTTTGATGTTCTTTCGTTGGTTGAAAGTGGCTTTGTTTCATTCACATTTTCTTTTTGATCTTTATATATAAGTAAATAAATAAAATTAAATCATACTCGTAAATATTTAGGAACCAAGTCAATCTTCCTTGCAAGAAAATTTTATGAAAAATTACCATATTAACTTCAGCTAAAATATATTGAAAATTTTAAAGCTTTTTATTCCATCAGGTTGGTTGCACTCGAAAACAAGAGTATAATCCTAACTTCATTATGGAATTTATTAGTGAATCGTGCAAATCCAATAATTGCTTGCTCTTAAGATTTAGTCAATGTTAGATAAGGGGAAAATGTACTTTCGTCTTAAAATTCCTTTTTTTTTTTTTCTCAAATTATTTTAAAACTAAAATATGAAACGTTGTCCGATCCCTAAGAGGAGTGGGGGCCAGACACGGATGCGTCACAAACTGGAAGGTGTGGGCCCCATACACAACCACAACCGTTAATATATCCCCTACGGTTATTAAGAAAATTACTAAAACTCGAGAAGATTGCAGAGTGCAAAATAATACATTTTCCCAATGCACAAGCAACCAAGGTTAGATATTCAAAAGAAACAATAACGAAAAAAGAGACAAAAATGATCAGCAAACTAAGGGCAAGCATTACTACCCATAATTTCCCATTAGAAATCCACAGGAAAACCCAATAAGTGTCCCTATTCTCACAGGTTATTTATGATAAAAATATAATTTAGCATGTCTGAGCATGTGAAATCTGCATCTTCAACCTAACACTACCCATTCCTCGCATTCCCCATTCTTATCCTCCTCTAAACAAACAAGTCAGCTTTACATGTTGAAGCTCCCTATTACCAGACACACTATTTTTAAGATTCCTCTCATTTTGAAGCACAATCGCTTATGCTTCTACAAAGGAGACACTTCACTACTTTTTTGCTTTAATTTTCCCTTTTTTTCAATTTTTTTTTTTTTTACATACTATATCCTGAATAGTTTAGGATGCACCCGCGAATATTAAAGCAGTTGGTCTTTTCCATAATTTCACTCAAGGAGATGCCCATTCAAAGTAATGGCATCGGGAACCTCTAGCTGCGGTCCAGTTGCCACAGCTGAAGAAGAAGCTCCCTTGCTTCGGTCCAGGCTGCCGAACCATGCCTTTGCTGCTTTTAACTCTGCAGTAACGGAAAGGGTGGTACTGGAAAACTGGGCTACAAAGTTCTTTCATTTTGTAAGGTTCGTGTGGTAAGAAAGACATCTGATCAGGGAATTGCTTCAATGAGAATGAGCAATCGTTCGTCTGCCATATAAGCGAGTTTGTGATGGAGGATTTGATGCCCCTGCGCATGAGGAGGGCAAGTAGCCGAGCTTGTGTTTTTGGCATCATTTAGTCCAGAGTGAGCACGGCCTTGCGATGCTAAGCCTGCCATCTCTACTGCCTCCTTCAGGTTGCACCTTACACCACCAAATACCTCATGGAAAGGTACTTTCAGGTTGATCCACCTGAAAATTGTTAACCGGAACATGTTAATAGCCAACTTAAGGTGAAGTAACTAGTTTTTTTTTTTTTTTTTAAAATAAACAGGAGGAATGAGGATTGCGAATATGTTCCGTTCTTTACAAAGGTAGCTTCATTACATTCAGGCCAAAAGTACAAACTTTAGATCAAGTTCTTGTTTTATAAAACTCACCGGTTAAAATAAGGAGGCTTCCTGATTTTCTTGAATCGGCACTCTGATTCCAACATCACCCGACAATCCCAGTTCGACCATGTTACCACAGCAAAATTGGTGTTCTTTATTCCCCTTTTCTCAAGCCATTTGTCATGCCTTAGAAGTGTCTCACTAAGAGTAACACCTCTGTCCACCTGGAACCACACAGAACCGGAAAAACAAGATAAGCATCACAGAATGTAAATGATAAGCTGTTGATAATGTGGAACTGCATCCTTTCTAATGAGCAATCACTGTAAAGCTGAATTAAATGGGCCCACAAACAGGTGAAGCAATAAAATGAATAATGGTTTGGTGCCAACATGGCTTGAAGCTCGAATGTCCCTTAAATATTCAGAACAACTTTATAGCTGGACAATTATCTCTCTATTTTGACACTGGAAATCTGGAAGAAAACAAACAGACCCCTGGTGCACCTAGCTCTAACAATCTGATGAACCAAGGCTCGGGATTCTTCTTCCCAGACTGGGTCCATGTTGACCAATCCAATGGAGCAATAACATGCAAAAATAACCAATTTTGCTCTCGTGTCAACTTCTTATCGGGTTTATCCACCATGGACCCGGTGCATGTAAATATATTCCCAAGGCTCAACCCCATACAACACAAATCCTACACTGTCAATCAACATTTAAAACCTTATGTGCATTCAAGTCTTAATTATACGAAATAAAGGATGTCCAAACCAACCTGGATTTGCTGGATACCAGTCAGATCCTTGCAGAAATCAGTAAGGAGTTGATTGCAAGTTGGTCGCACATATGTCTGGAAACATGCTTCAAGTTGACCAGTTACACTACTGAACATGACAGATGGAAACTCAATTATCTCCTGTGGATGGGGATTTTTCTCCCTGTCGAAAGTAGCCTCAAAGTCTGTGACTACAAAATACTGAGAATCTTGAAACTGGAAGTCATATGGGTATCCTTGGGCATACATGCTGAAAGGGGCATACTGGCATCGAGAATCCACTGGAAAGGGATAAACTTGACTCTCAAAGCAATTCATTTGACACTGCTGCACCTTTTGAGAGTCAGGATAAAAGGTTGACCATGAGCCAAAATCATGATGATAGGTGAGTTTATTGTGAAATTCACTGGAAGTTCAAGATATTCGCTGCCCACTGAATGAGCTGATTCCACAACATCCCCACTTGGATGAACACTGATATCTTCTTTAAGCTCTGAAAAACCATCCATTGAATTCCCATAAGGGAACCCCTTGGTCTGGAGGCATTTTAAGGATGCCTCACAGCTCCTTTGAAGAGTTTCTACAGTACAAATGAAGCAGCATCTGAGAATCCGAGAACATATAAAGTTTCATCATCAATAACCATAAGTAAATGTACAGCATAACCAAAACACGAGATGCAAGAATTGCCTGGTACAAACAAACAGATTTCCATCAGATAAAGAAAGAGAATCATGGAAGAGGGGGATTGGGGAATACAGTTCAAGAGAAGAGGAATAGGCAACCATACATAAGAGAAAATATTCTTTTAAAGCTTCCAGTTTCATGCTAAGAGACCTAGTACAACAAAGATCAGTTGATAGAGCTGCAAATAAATTGAAGCATACATGGCTGTAACTTAGTTCAAAGGCTTCTATGCAGTCTAGCTTGCCTAAAAGTGAATTTCCAAAGTCCACCAATAAGACATAATACAGTCCAAGAGAACGGCAGATCTATTTTGGATCCCCAAATTAAATGCAAACACAATTTCAATTTTCCTGGAAGTTAAACATGTTGCTTACAATCGGTTCTTAAATAACAAAAGGCAAATAGGCATAGAATTAGAAATAAAATCAGAAAAAGCAGATTCAGTTAGCCTAGTTCTGGAGAAAGTAGGAAACATCTAGGAAATTTAGAAATGACAAGGAGCCCCAAGAAACAATAACTCTAAAATAATTTATGCTGTCTTTCATTTGTTGATTACCATAGTATCTCTATTGAAATCTCTATGTCAATGCTGAAAAAGGACGTATTTGACATGGAAATACCACCTAGCATATCAAACTTAAACTTCACCATTCTTACGCAAGGATCAAACTACAGTTATGAAAATCACAAATATAACCTTTCATGCTGAAAAGGACGTATTTGACATGGAAATACCACCTAGCATATCAAACTTAAACTTCATCCTTCTTAGGCAAGGATCAAACTACAGTTATGAAAATCACAAATATAACCTTTCTAACTAAATAAAAGTATCCATCCCAAAAGAGAGTAAAAATTAATCCCTATACACTGTAATCAAATAGACATATAAAGAAAATTGCTGACAAACGTCAAGTTCAACCAAGCACCAAGCTAAGTTCAGACTACCTTGAAAGAACCGCTTAAAAAAATATTTGCTTTAAGAAAATGTGAAAACAGAATCCCTAAGACCAATTCCACATAGCTAAGGATGTAAAAATCTCCTAACTTGATATGACTTGAGCAATTATGAGTCCAATACAGTGTTGCAGGCAACCAATAATAAGTCCTTCACTTATGTGTATTTCTAATCTCGATTGGTTCACTAGAAATAACCAGATTTAAATGATTGTGATTATACATCCATGCGATCAAGCAAGAGCCAAGACTGATAAGTAACTATTTCAAATCAACATTTCAAAACCCCATAATCATATCTACTACTTCATATCTTTAAAATTACATTCCCCACTAAAGCCAAGTGTGAGCCTACAGTTTTAATGTTCTGTAACTACCTATTGACAGTGGAATTGCTTAATTATATGCATTCTAACTCCAAGTTTCGGCCACAACTACAGATACTGATTCCAAAAAACAATGTCAGAATATTTCGTCCCTTTATCAACACTCTTTCAATTTCTCAAAAATATTAAGGTCTCTGCTTAACACGAAACAGCACCTCGCACAATTCCACCAGCAGTATAAGCATTCAAAACTTACAAGTCTACTCGATACTCAATGAATGGCAAACTGAGTCTCAACCAGAACCCAAATAATAATCATATAGCATACCCCCTGACAGATAAAAAGCCCTGAGAAAGTCAATGAAGTTCTGCAATCTACATTCACCGAATCCACTGTAGCTCGAAACAAGACTACGATACAGTATGATCACAAACTGTCCAGCAGAGCAAAAGGGACAAAACTTTCAAGTCTACAATCAAGTCTAAATTTTGGCCGTTAAATGAAACATTATAACCAAAACCAAATTGAGCAAAACCAAGGAATTGCATTCCCACACCACCAGTAAATCAAAATACTCAGAAATCCGATCGCAGTTGGGCACATAAAATCAAGCGAGATACTTGAACAGATCATGAATTGAAACTTGTTATCACAAAATTAACACCATATCAGTAAAGGATATGGAAAACCAAAAAAGAACCTTTATTTTCAAGGGCCATCATGATCTTGCGTTAAATAAAGATCCAGCAGCGAGAAGTTCCTATTGAGATACAAACCAATCCAAAGGAAAAATGACTCCTTATAAAGATCCATTTAAGTATGAGGTTTTTTGAAAGATTTCAAAAATAAAACCATGAGAGTTTGACTTAAAACGGACAATATCATACTAATTCAGGTTGGATGAGGTGCTCGTGTTCTCAACAAGTGGATCAGAGTCATGGTTCAGAATAGACAGAAGCGACGGAGAATTTAATCTGCGGTTGATATCTTGTGTCAAAAATCTTCCTGATAAATGGAGTCTCGTTAGGTGGTAACGGCTGTGCAATATGACAGATTAAATGGATTGTCGAGAGATCATAAATGATGTGGTCCTGATTTGAGGGAATCTTCTTGATAAATGGAGTCCCACTAGATGGTAATAGCTGTGTAAATGGTTTGAGGGGAGGTTTGTTGAGATACAAACCAATCTCACGTCGAAAAGGTAAGAAAAATAATAACTTCTTATAAAAATCTATTCAACCCAAATTAGTATGAGATCAAAATACTAAAAATAAAACCTTGAGAACTTGATTCAAAACGAACAATAACGTACTAATCCCATAAAAGGCAAATTTTATTGAGAGACATATAGAGATAAAAGGGAGAGAGAGAGAGCGAGCGAGAGAGAATGAGAGACATGGTGTGATTTGGAGAGGTGAAAGAAAGGGATGCGTTATAAGAAGCCACTTTTATAGTTTTTTATGATAATATTCCAATTTATACATTAAATCATATGATATAATATTATTATCTATTATAGAGTAACATATCACTATTGCATATTAAAAAATACATGACTTCCTTTTCTAATAATTGATACATTTATATTTTCCAAGTACACTTTGTGATCTCTTTTCATTCTTTAGTTGATTGATTCTTACGAATTGATTTTGAATAAAAGTTTATATTTGAGTAGATAAGCTAATAGTATTGTTATTATTTTTTTATTATATTATTAGATCATATAATTCTCAAAAAAATTATAACTTTTCTTTTTTATCAATTGATTGATATATTTATATTTTCCGAGTACAAGTTATGATCTTTTTTCATTCTCTTTAGTTGAATTTTACTAATTGATTTGAAAAATAGTGAATGAATTAATGGTTAGTTTTTTTGACACTGATAAATTAATGGTTATATTATATCATACACTTGTCTTAATATTTTTGTCAAATCTAAAAAAGTGTTTAGGTAAACATATGATATTTAATTCATTGACATAAAAGGTCAATATAGTTTAGAAAAGAGATATATTATCCATGCAATAGTAAATTCAAATTTAGTAATTTAATAGTTATCAAACACATAATACAAGTTTAACTTAACATTTCTATTTTTTGAGATAACCAAATCTTATTGTTAAGTTAATTATTTCAAAAATGCAAAATTTGTTTCTCAATAATACTCATAGTTGATATCCCTGTGTCTGAAAAAAAAAACTTATTAGAATATTTGACATTTATGTCATAATTATTGATTTAAAATTTCAAAAAAACTATAATCCAATCAATCGTTTATTTAAATGGATGAAAATATGATAAATTTTCAATTGATTGAGTAGGTATATATTCCCGTTTCAATGATGTAATTATAAAAAAATGAATTAAGCAATATATCTAAGGACTGTGACTTATTATAGAGTTTTTATCTAATAAGTGATTGTACTCTTTACTACTAAATATTAGATCAATAGTATTTATGAAGCAAATTTGTATTTCAACCATGTGTTTAAAATAAAAGAATCTATCAAATGTTTAACTGAAAATTTAAAATTTATTGTAAAAACAGACTTTAGATTATTTCAAAATTTTGTACATTTAATGTATTTTAAATTTGAGTAACATATCTTTATTCTGTGCATTAATCTTTAGGAATCAATTACAGTTCAATCCGATGAAAGCTCGTAATTAGAGTATGAATTACATTACCATCCCAAGTTAATTACTAATATTTAAATTAAATATAAATTTCAAGGACATAAACTACAATTTTTTTTCTGGTTAAATACACATTCTTTATTTTATTTTTGTTAAACACTCATTCTTTATTTTATTTTTAATTTTTGTGCAATTTGCTAACAACCATTTTTTTTAATTAATTAATGCCTTAAATACTTTACTTTCTGTTTGCTGGTGGATTAAGCAATGAACGGGAAGTGTTAGAGAGTGGGCCCAAGCAAAGGCAGCGAGACAGCAAAATCTAACTGAAAGTGTAGGACACGTGTCGAATACAGGGAGGTTTAACTGCGGGTCTACGGTGGAAACGTATCTAGATATTTTTATGAGCGCACGTATAAAATAAGAGACGATCCTGTACGATAGAAATAGAGGCAGATAGATTCGTGGCCATTGGTTCCATTGACTTTTGTTGAGAGAAAAAAAATATTGGACTTTGATTAGTAATTATTATCATTGTTTATGAGAATTACCGATTCTTTGTTAATGTATATTTTATTTTATACATTATGCATTTTGTACGAGAAACAAATTATTTATAAATTGTATATGTATACTTGTTAAATGTTTTAATATTACAAAATCAATTTATAATAATACTTGATTGAATATTTGAACACCAAAAAATAACGACTCTATAGAATAATGCAATGAGTAAAATATCATACATTTTGTCTTTATATAGAGAAGTAATTTTCCATATTTTCATGGAATTTGTCGAAATATTTAATTGAATCCTTTTTTTTTCCCTTAATTCAGCATCTATATCTGCATTATTCTAAGTAGCAATTCCCCATAAATTTTCCATGATTACAAACAATCTTTAAAAAACGAGAATAGGAATCAGAACAACAACTTTTAAAAGATTTAAACAGTTTAGGTGAAACCTAAACGAACTAAAATATTTTGATCAATAATATATTCAAGATATGATATCATACAACCATATCAAATAGAAAAATAATAACTCTGCTTAATTTTTTAAACATATTTTTAAAATCCCTGAAAATACATAAATAATATATCAAAATGCAATACATCAACAATTTCAAATATATTTTAAAAGTTCACAAATTTTAAAAACAATAAATCCAAATAAGTATCAAAAATTTATATCAATGAATTCAAAATTAATAAATCGGCATTTAAGTGGCCTAGACAGAGCCTGGACAACCCAACTAACCCACAAAATTGATCCAACCGACTTTTAAAAAGGTTAAGCCCATAATCACCGTGATTGGTATTATGAACGTTTAGATAGATCTAGACAACGAGAGATTATAAATTATATTTTTTAAAGAAATTGCATATTAGTTATATCACACTTTTAAAATTTTATTTTGTCATTTTATAGCTACACATCATTTTTTTCAAAACGCACCAAACGTCCCTTTAAATTTTGGATATGTTCTTTTAACGCCTAAATTTATTAGAAAGGACATGGATTATTTTAGGTGTGTAATAAAATGTTAAATAATTTTACAGTGTTAATTTCACCATTAATCATAAGACTTAGCATGTAACAATTAGATACTTAGACTAAAATGATCTATAAATATGAATCCAAACAAAAAAATCCTAATTAGTCTAATTTCCATATTAAGTTATTAACCCGTGTTTTATAATAGTTTTTTTTTTATTTTCACTAATAAAGTTGTTTTGAAAACATTAAAAATACAATTCATATTTCTTATCTATTAACAAATCAATGCACATGATATAGATATATGAACAATCAAA
>CAOJCQ010687982.1:0-11037 GCA_948356215.1 Stillingia texana | reverse complement strand
TAAGGACCATTTTCATAAAACAATGCCAGTTCACTGCTGCATCCCGGTCCTCCGGTTAACCAAATAACAACCGGGTCGCTCTTGCTATTTCGCGACTCGAAGAAAAAGTAGAACATCCTGGCAAATAATTAGCAGTAAATTTTGCTGCAACAGAAAAAAAAAAAAAAAAAAAAAAAACTGAAACTGAGCATAAAATAAAGAAAGTTTGATCCTTTATAGTTTTTACCTTGCAGATTTAGCATGAGGAAGCTTATAGTACCCGGCATGGTGACCGAATTCTTGAACAGAAGGACCATCACCAAGAAGATTTAATTTTAATGGCTTCTCAACAATTTCGGGACCGGTTAATAATTCATCATTTTTCTGCAGATTGATTGTGTGCTTAGGGGATAAGTTGAATCCTCTTATGAGTTTTTGTGCAGCTGATGAAGATAAGGGATGAAGAGAGTTTGCATATGAAATAGAGACAAAAAGAAGAGAAATGAATGTGCAAGAGAATGTTATTCTCATTTTTTTTAGAAAAGATTTAAACTTTTTTTTTTAATTTGAATTGATAATATTTTGGGTGGAAATTATGGGTTTATATAAGATTTGATTGACCAAACTTTGTTGATAAAGTTGTGTGGAAAAGAAGTGTTTAACTTCCTCTACTTTTGTTTCTTTAAGTATTTAGTCCATACCCTTTTTGTTTTTGTTGTTTTTCTTTATTTGTTTTTATTTTATTATTCTTTTTTGACCTTTACCTTTTTATGTTCTTGAACTTGAAACATCTACAAAATTAACTATTTACTTTTCAATTAAATAATTTAAAGTAACAAGTACTAAAAATTAGTTTGATAATGTTCTTGTTTATTAATTGTTTTACAGTTGTTTTAAGAAATTAATTGTTTATAAGTTAATTGAAATAGTGGTTTTTAATGGCTTCTAATAATTAATGTATTTGAAGAAACAGTATTATACATAAATGATTTAGGGTATAAACAGTAATTTATCTACTAAAAATTGGAATTTATTATCTCTGTTTCTTCTCTTCAAAGAGAAAGTTAAAGCCAATAACTGGTTCCATGAAAAGGGAAAAAAAAATTGCTACAAATTTTTAATTGATCATTACAAACTCTCAAATATTTAAATTATCTTTTTTCCATTAAAAAATATTTTAATAAATTAGATATTTGTTAATCTATTTAGCACTTATATAATGGAATTCTCCAGAAATTAAATCCATTTAGTCAATTATGGCAAGAAACCGACAAAACAAAAAGAAAAATGTGGCAAATAAATATCAAAGTGAATTGTGCTGTGATTTCGTAATTATGAATTTCAATAAACAGCATGAGGCGCATAATTACTTATTAGACTACTTGTTGATTAGGTTCGAATCCCCCTTGCATTAAGGCCACTAATCACTATTCACTGTCTACTCGCAGTACAATGACAGGTTTAATTTAGGTTCAAATCTTAATTATTTTTATAATCTTTTTTTTTTCCAAATAAATCGATAGGCCCTCAAAAACTTGTATAGAAATTTAATTAAATTAATTTAGACATTCAAATTTTAAAATTGATCACTTAAACAATTTAATTTATAAAATCTGTTTCAAATAAACACATATTTTTCAAATTAATTTAAACACATCAGACAGAGATATGATGATCTGTCCATATCAATTTTTCTCACTGTCAAATCATACGTTTGTATTTATTTTAAAATTTTAAGTGATCAATTTTAAAATATTTAAATGAAATATTGATATAAGTTCGAAAGGTTTAATTTTTTTTTTTTTGTAGATAATTATTTTTATAATCAGCTTATATGTATATGTATAAAGTAAATATTATTTATTTTACATTTATTTCTTGGTAGATTCGTGAATCCATATATAAGAATCTGATTTGCACGAGGAATTTTCAAAATCCAATTAATATTTGAATGATTAAATCCCATCTTCAAATGGAAGTAATATTTGAGAATTCCCTACTTCACATTTTTGTTCACGACGGCCTTGCTATTTTAAAATGGAATATGTGTTTTTAATGTAAAATAAATTTTTTATTAATAAATAAAAGAGTACTTTAATAAGATATAAATAAAAAATATATAATTTTAAAATATATCAGATAAATAAAACTAATGAAGTTATTGGAAAATATCTCTAAACTTTTTTGATAGTGGATGATTGTAACATATTGTGTGTAATCTAATTTTTAAAGTAACACTCATTTCATATATTGTTGTTAAACAATATTAAACCACCTTTTATGAAAAAATGACACAGAATAAACTATGAAATCAGAAAGAATAACAATTTTTATTATGAAGGATAATAATCTTCATAGAACACATAACAAAAAAACTAACCAATAATCACTAAATAAAATAATAAATTTAAATCTAAAAAATATAGATAAAAAACAAAAAAAAAAACCTATAATAAAATATGTGGTCTTAGATCTATATAGATCTAAGAATTAATTATTTAGCGAAAAACACAAAAAAAAAAGCTTAAACAAATAGAAAAAACAATGAAAGAAGAGAAAAATAATGAGGCAGCCGTCTATAAATAGATTAACAGCAGTTGTCACTCAAAATAAGAAGAAAGAAAACTTTTAAGATTTCAGAGAAAAAGAACAGATGTAGTGTTAAGAGGCCTAATTCACCCTAAAAGAGTTCTCAAGGGTAGAGGATTATCTCAGCCCATATATAGAGCTTATTAGCCCTTTAACTAAACAATGTGGGATTTCAACACGCCCACTCACACCCGAAACAACGGTGTGAATCCAACGGGTTATCACCGGGCAACCCACAGTAAGGAATATCCATCCACACATGCTCAAACCCGCTCTGATACCATGTTAAGAGGTCTAACTCACCCCAAAAGAGCTATTAAGGGGAAAGGATTACCTCAGCCCATATATAGAGCTTATTAGCCCTTTAACTAAGCAATGTGGGATTTAAACATGTGGCTAGGGTTTTAATGGAAAATGCTTTTCACAGTTATTAATTAGAAAAATGATTTTACATCAAGTTATACTAATTTACAAAATATCATTCTTTTTTTTTTAATCAAATATCCATGCGATTTTTTAGCTTTAAATGGTAATGTTTATTAATAATTTGTTTCCGATACCATATTGATGCCAATATAAACTTTTTGCTATTTATAATGTATTTGTTTTGTTTTATTTTTAACTTAATTGAATTACATCTCACTGTTGAAAGCATAAAACTTAATTTCTATATATAAATGATGAAGTGGTTGGGAGTATAATGATGTGCTCCATCTGATCATTTAAAATCAAAAGTAGCAAAAAAAGAAGAAAAAAATGTATCAATCAAAACTCTTTTTAAGTATTCACAAAATGAAATTAAAGGTTCTGTAATTAATTAACACACGAGAAGATGAAAGAGTGATATTTGATTGAAGAGCAGTGTTACTTGACTATCAAGAGAGCTAGGGTTTGTTAGAGAGAGAAAGAGAAAAACTTGCGTACAAGACACCAATACCTTAAAAAATAGGTTAATGAAAATCCCACATTTTGTAAGATTTATAATGGAAAGTACTGACTTCACTCAACATCTAAGTCTCCATCTCCATGCATGACGTCTCTTCATACACCATTTAATTAAATTCTCTCTCAACAATATAGTCTAATTTTTACACTTGTCCAAAATCTTCATTTATCCCCATCTACTCATTTTTTTCTTAAACTGCCCCTATATTAGCCTTTTCTCCTCAATAATCCCCTAAAGGTTGAAAGGTCGAATTTGCTTCACTTAACACATTCTGTGCTGACTTGGCAATCAAATATATTGAGGTGGAGTTGACACTCCAGGTTAACTATATATAAGTGGTTAAATGATACATGAATCGACTTTATAATTATTAATAATAATAATAATAATAAAAGAACAGAAAATAATTAGAGATAAACGTGTTTATCAGGTCAAAAAATTAGTAAACTGGACCCAAAAATCTTGCCATATATACAGGCTCAAAAACAGATAATCTGATATAATTAATCACAAAAACAAATTAGCTTAGCACCAAAGAATATGAGATAATTAATCAGATAATTTAAGGAAAGTTGTTTCATTAAGCTATCTAAATAATTGCAACTCTTCTTACATAGGATAATTAATTGGTATACTAATTTTAATTAAAAGATTAATTATAGAATAACTCGATTAAATTGAAAAAGGAATTAAGTTCATCCGTCAACGGTTCAACAGAATTTGATATCTTTAAAATCCGATGATCTAAGTATTTAGTTGACGTAAAGTGAAATACTTTGCGGCTAAAAGAGATCATAACTTAAAGTCACATTTTAGCCATGAAAAATAGGATGAAATTGCATCAATTGACAACCAAATTCCAGCAATTATGAAAACCTTCTTTAAAAACAATGCACAACTCTTTTATGATGAAGTTACTCCAAAATTAACTTTGGATCTGAATTGGCACACAACTTTAATTATTATAATAATAGTTCTTCCCATCTATTATTATTATTATTATTATTATTATTATTATTAGGGTCTCCAAAAGTAGTTAAAAATACGTTTGAACCTTTTTATTAATTTATTTTTAACTTCAAACTTTCACAATGAATTTATTTTATACCCCTATACTTTTCAAAATGGCTAAATTTTACATGTCAAAAATTGACATTTTCACTTCAAAGATGAACAAGTAACATTATGTGATTAATTGCTGCTTTATTTTAAAATTTTAAGGTGAACAAGAAAAGGCCGATGGTTTCTAATCAGTTAGAAAATGACGAGGGTAAGCTCTTTCAGAACTTTAGGGTAAAAACAAAAATTGGATATTTAACTAGTCACTTGTTTAAACTATGAGGACCTCCAAAATGCAAAGTAGAAGTAGAAGTGCTGAGTGACTGGGAGTCAACTAAACAGTCTTATTCCCATACAACTGCAATATTCTTCTATACAGGGGATAACTGGCATTTACAGCAAAGCCTCAAAGTTGGGGTATAAATACAATACAAATAGCAGCAGATAACATGATAATATATAAGAAAAACTGCTGCTTTCAATATGATACAAACTTTATTTGGTTTCATGTCCTCATTGTCAAATAGTAAATGGAGTTTCGTCAGTTTCGTCCCGCAGCAATTTAGTCGTATGATCACCGGTTACACACAAGTTAATATGCTCTAAAACCTACGCCAATTCACCATCAAAGGTCGATTGGCTTCATTTACGATCTAACTTTGGCAAGTCGAGCTCTTATTTCTTCTAGTTTTTCCTCATCATCAACACCCTCAGCTGATGGCTTCTTCCTACAAAATATTAAAAAAATGTCCACATTCTTTGATACAAAGCAGCCAAAAATTAGGTTTATTACCTAGTCTGAATATTGGGATAACTGCCAAATCTAACCCTCAAATATTGAAATTGAACATAATCGCCCCTTAAATTTTTTATGTTTGAAAATGTCCCATTACTGTTTTATGTCATATTTGCCCTTATTGGTAAGTGCAGGGGCAAAGATGATCTTTTTTTTAATGACAACCATTAGACAAATGGGTCATATTTGCCCCTATCGCTACCAATAAAAACAAATACGACCCATTTTTCTAACAGAAGGAGCATTTTCAAAATAAAAATAAAAAGAAGTTAAAAGTAAGTCTGTCCCATCTTCAATACTTAAGCTGTAAATTTGGCCCTTATCCCCTGAATATTTAAAAGTTACCTCCTGGGACATTCTTGCTGCTCCAGCTGCTTGCTTCACTCTCTCCTTCCTCACTGCTTCGGGTAGTTGAGCAGCAGTCTCACCAGCTATAGCAGTCAAGACCTTGTCAACTTCCTCCTCAATTTCCTCTTCAATGTCTTCTGAGTCCAGTGCATTGTCAACTGCATCGTTCACGAATTCCTCAATTACCCCTGCCTGGAAATCGGAAACAAAAAAGAAAAGAATGAATTGGGAATGTCATTTTCTATACAACCAAAAGGCTTTCCAACCATTCATTTTATTAATGTAAAAAAAGACCTTGGTCATTTCTTTGCTAAACTCTTGCATTGTAGCTGCCACTTCTGGGGCCTTCATGAGATTATTGACAAGCTTCATTACTCCAGCACTCTTCGATAGATGGCCCACCGTACGAGCAATGGCTGCAAAACCAAACAAAATTTTAAATAAAGTAGAGGAAAATGAAACACAATAACAAAACAAAGCCAAATAAAACAGAGCTAAAAAAAGTCTGCAGAATTTACTTCATGGCCAACCAGATGCAAACTTCTGCCTAACAGAAATCTAAAGCACAATAAGAACAATTTGACGACTAATCATCCTTTTCATGTCCTCAATTCTAACGTTATTGTCTCTACTATGCCTTGATCACCACATGATAGCCTCTTGATTTACAATCTAATGGCCATATCCTCCAGCATTTCATGGCCACGTTACTCCAAAAAATCTACAATTCTTACAACCTTTCCTTGCTTATCTTGGGGATTTTAGTTGAATTAAATCTATTACATGTTTTAATATTTATTTGATCTACAATTGGTTTCCTTTTTCTTTGAGGATAAAAGTGAATTCACCTCTTTTTTTTTTTTCTTGTCAAGAGAAAATAAAGATTGAAAAATGGAAAAAAAAAAAAATCTTCAAATTAAATTTCTAACAACTCAGTAGGATTTGGAAACAACTAGTAGGTGCTCTGGAATTTCACATGACAACTAATATGAAAAAAGAATGGCGTGGCTCCATTAAGTGCATGGTTAATATTTCCAAGGATTGAATTTGAACCATGACTTCCATGTCATCATGGAGCATATCCACCAATGAATCAGGGCTCAACCCTACATTATAGTGCTAATATAAATGAAATTGCAAGGAATCAATTTCTAATAAGACTTGCACTATAAAAGAAATATCAGTGATTATGCTACTTGAAAACACAAACTTAAAAGAAGACGACATAACCACACAGCTGCAATCTTTAGAAGTTAAAAAGTATCTAAATAGGGAAAGCAGACAATGGGCTAAGAGCATAAAATACAACATACCCACACTTTCGCCAATGTGCATTGATATTGAATTCATCTGTGCCTTATTTTCATAAAGACAGTTCACCGTCTTTCTAGATCTTACAATTTCCTTAGCCAGTGACTGAAATAAATTACAAAATGAAACTAAGAAATAAATAAGGAAATGTAATCAAGTATCAATAGCTGAATCTTGACATTCTCAATTAGAATACAGAATAAGTTTACATACTAAGTCTAAAACATGCCACAAAAATCTCTCTGTAAAGCAATGAAAATTTCAACATAAAATCACCTATCCATTAGCAACTTTCACCACACCTCAGAATGTGCAATTATCTTGTCGTTGTAGAACATCCAAAAACAAAAGATTACTATAGAGAGCTTCACTTTCAACATACATAATCACCAAACTTATTTTGGAATAAAACAGTCTCCTAAAATGCTAAAGTTGTCAACTGAAAATCAGATCAGTTGATCATTATAAATCTATTAATTTCTTCAAAATTAAAGCTAACAGACTTCAGAACGGACAAATCAAATTGAATAGAAGTGTTCAAAAGAGGCATAGGAACAACATTGTAAATCATTGACAAAGCAGTAGTGCTAGACAAACTGAAATAATGACTTCCTGCCTCCGTAACATTCTCAGTTAAAATCACAAATGAGAAACCATTGAAACAAATCAACACCACCATCTTCAATTGTCACAGTATACATAAACATGAAAGCTTCAACAAATGTAAAGAAAATCAAACAGAATATAAGAGTTATAACTTAAGGAAAATATAACATTTTTCACCTTTTTATTCTTAATAACAGCTATAACAAGCAAAGGAACAAACTTGTTTAATCAAATAAATTAAAAAACCAAAACAGAAAAACTATAATATTAAAACACTTCAAATCCAATCAATCAATACATTGACGAATTTTATTCTAAAGTTGTTAAAGCAGTAAGTACCTTAGCAGTACCCATATCATTTCTCTTGCCAGCATCTCTGATCGCTTTTTGAACGCTTTTCTCTCCTCTCTGTATATCTACAATCAAACCAAAGAAAACCCATCAAAATTAACCGAAAATTTACTAAAACCCTAAAACCGAAATCTGGATCCACACCATCACATAAAACTCGAAAAGTTTCCAGAAAAAAAAAAAAACTAATAAAAAAAGGGCCATTGCCTCGGATTTGGCGCTATATGTTGCGACACTCTTGACGAAGGCTACGCTGCCAATCTCTCAACTGCTGTTGTGGATTCGGTTTCGGCTTTATAATATTCATCACTTTCTCCATCTTTTGTGCCAATCTCTTTTGCAATCGGATTGCTTCAGAATTACGGGCAGGTTGAAATGATCGTGATAAATGATTTGGTTGCTGTAGAAGATGATATTCGATCGATCAAAATTCAATCTTGGCGTGTTTTTGTCTTTGATACTTGGGAAGCAGAAAGCAGAATTAGAAATCCCCACTTTCTTGACCTGACCTTTCTCCAACGCTGGTGCCTAACAGGAATCCGGGTCTGAAATCCTATGCCCCCAAACATTTAGTTCATTTTTTTTATATTTCGAATGAATTTTATGACAACAAAATTGAAGAAATTTTTTATCTGTATACTCAATAAATAAAATAATGTTTGAAAATGATTTTTTTCGAGGATGAAACTTTTATTTTCAATGATTATTCTTTTATTTATTTGCATTTACATGATTTTGTTGCATTAACGGATGAAGGCAAAGGGAATAAAATGGGTTGAGTGATGGGATAACTAACTGCTGTACTCCATTCTGGGCAATCATCGAGATAACCGGCAGAATTCAAATAACGATATACTTCAAACAATTGAGTATCCATTGACATGTACTTAACTACAGCTGTGTGCTCAATATCAGTCAATGAATAACATGCTATAGGATGATTTCATGTAGTTGGAGCATAGGGACAATATGCAACACCAATAACGTTGTCTCAAATACTGTTTTGAAATATCACGAAAGTGGCCACTCACTGCATGTGCCATGTTTGTTGCATTCATATCCAAAAACCTAATTCAAATTCCGCCAACACTTATTCAGCACTTGTTCATATATTTGCAGCTATAGAACAACCAAAAAACCGAAACAAAATACAGTTATATTGATGATTATAAATAGTAGAAAATCTCATTACATAATAATACTACAAACCAAACCTGATGAGCAATAGATGGAGGAACTGGACGATATTGGGTGTTTGGTTAAAAAATCCTGACATGGTATAGTGATCCACTGTCAGAGAGGAACTGCACATCGTAGGATGGTAAAAAATCATGTCAATAGCTTGTTGGACATTGCAGTGAAAGGGACATGAAATCAAATGATTTAATTGTGGTGAAGGATATAATAAGGATACAACAAAAATCACAAACTTCGAATTCATTTTTTCTTCTTTTGATGGATGAGAAAGTCGATTACTCTTTCGTTTGATGGGATAAGAAATTAATTTGATTACAGAAGGCCACTATATATATATATATATATATATATATATATGTATATGTTAGGGAAATAGTGGGATCCAACACTAGCTTTGAGAAGTGTATAAACATTTTCTTTTAAGAGTTATTTTTTCCTATTAGAATTTGCTTCTGGCAAGTATTCTCTTAGATACAATAAAACACAATTGACAATTTTAGTAAATAAAAACCAAAATTCTCACACAAAAAACTTCAAAAAGAACTTATATATTTAAAGAAGAAGGAACCTTTTAATTTTAAATTTATGTTTATATATATAATATAGAATATATAACTGCTCTTTCTGGATAATCTCAGATAGTTTTGTTACAAAAAACTATCAAGAATTCAAAATAGACAACAGAGAATTTTGCACAGAACATGGGACACGTTCGTGTGCTATAAACACATGCATGTGTGTTATGGATTAAATTTGGACAGAAACTACTGTTTCGTGAGACATGTTCATACCTAATGACACACTTTCTTAACCCATTATTTATTCCGTACAATATAATAAAAAAGACCTGTATAAGAAATAAAAACACACAAATTCTTAAGTTAATGAGAGGGTTATAAGAACATATTAGTATATAATTAGAAAGGCATGCTTTTAAAACCTTTAATATGATAGTTAAGATTTACTTATAAAAAAAGATTGATATGCTGGCTAAGTATGCTGATCAAAGTATGAATTATATTATTTTCAGAATATCATTGAGATCAATTATTATAACTGCATTTCTGAAATAATATAGAATTTTATCATGAATAAACACTAGATTTCTTTCATACGAGAATAATATAGAATTTTAATTATATCCTTAATACGTACCTTTTATTCAATAATAACTTGTAAAATAGAAATATCTTTTTGAGATAAACTTTTTCATATTATGACATAAAAGATAAAATAGATATATAAAATGGAATCATTAAATTCAAACAATTAAAAGTTTGATTATTTTTTTCTATTGATCCGCATTTGAATTATTAAAAAAAATAATAAGTATGGAAACATGATTCATGGCTCCTATTATGTATTTCAATTATTCAACTATAAACATGTATGCATACCCCCACAAAATGAAAATTTAGAGGGAGAATTTAATTCCCCGAAAAAGAAAGTCATAAATATTGCATAGTACTATCATTTTAATAATTTAATTAATTGCTGGACCAGAAAAATAACTATTAATTGGAGCTCTGCCTTACATATTGAAACCATTTTTTGTGTCATTGTCAAATATTTCAAATCAATTTGTCTTAATTTTTCTAATCCACATCATTGGAAAATAACATTCACATGCATTAATCATTACGTGTACCAATAAAATTCAGTTTAATAATGTTGATAGATTCCCAATTCTCAAACTTTAATCCTAATGGTATTGCTTTATCATTGTTTAATAATAGTGGAAATATATATATAATCTCATTCTTGAAATATGCATATGCGAATATTATTTATTGGATTTTTGAGCTTCTCTTTATTCAAATTAAGTCATTTAATTTTCATTTGGCTACATAATGTA
>CAOJCQ010672726.1:0-11550 GCA_948356215.1 Stillingia texana | reverse complement strand
TGGTTTTAAATGGGGTAAAGAACATGAGTTAGCTTTTAATTTGTTGAAAGAGAAGTTAACTACTGCACCTGTTTTACATTTACCTGATTTTTCTAAATCTTTTGAGATTGAGTGCAATGCCTCCGGGTTAGGTATTAGTGCTGTGTTAATGTAGAAAGGGAGGCCGATCGCATATTTTAGCGAAAATCTTTGAGGAGCTACCTTGAACTACTCAACCTATGACAAGGAGTTCGATTTACTGATTAGAGCGTTGGAGACATGGGAGAATTACTTGCTACCTTGAGAGTTCATGATCCACACCGATCACCAGTCCTTACATCATTTGAAGGGACGGGGTAAGTTAAATCGATGCCATGGTAAGTGGGTTGAATTTATGAAAACTTTTCCTTATGTGATCAAGTATAAACATGGAAAGGAAAATGTGGTAGTAGATGCATTATCTAGAAGGTATACTTTGATTTCAGTCCTTAGTTCTAAACTTATAGGATTTGAGCATCTTAAAGAGTTGTATGAAAATGATATTGATTTTGCTACCATATATAAAGTATGTGAGCAAGGAGCATTTAATAGGTTTTACTTACATGATGGGTTCTTATTTCGGGAGAAAAAACTATGTATACCCATGTGTAGTTTACTTTTATTGCTTACTAGAGAATCACATTCAGGAGGTTTAATGGGACATTTTGGAGTTTAAAAGACTTTAGATATGCTCAATGAACATTTTTACTGGCCTAATATGAAGAAGAGTGTTGAGAAAGTTTGTGAACAATGCATACCATGTAGGCAAGCCAAATCTAAGTCTTTACCTCAAGGTTTGTATACACCTTTGCCTATGCCTAGTGAACCATGGACATATATATCAATGGATTTTATTATAGGTTTGCCTAGGGTGAAAAAGGGTGAGGATTCTGTGTTTGTTGTTGTGGATAGGTTTAGTAAGATTGCACACTTTATTGCATACCATAAAACGGATGATGCAACAAACATTGTGAATTTGTTCTTTAAATAAGTGGTCAGGTTGCATGGTATACCTAGGACCATAGTTTCAGATAGGGACTCTAAATTCTTGAGTCATTTTTAGAGAGTGTTGTAGGGTAAATTGGGGACTAAACTGGTCTATTCAACTACATGTCACCCCCAAAATGATGGACAAACCGAAGTGGTCAATAGGACCTTAGGAACCATGTTGCGTGCAATTATTGGTAGGAATTTAAAGTCTTAGGAAGAATGTTTGCCATTTGTAGAATTTGCATATAATAGGACCATTCATTCTTCTACTGGTTATTTTCTTTTGAGATTGTTTACGATTTTAATCCTATAATTGTTTTGGATCTAACACCTTTGCCTTTAAAGGAGTTATCTAACCGTGATGGTATGGTGAAGGCAGAAATCGTCAAAGCAATCCATAGCAAGGCGTGTGAGCAAATCTAGAAGCGCAATAAGGTTTACACTGAAAAGGCCAACAAGGGGTGAAGGAGAGTGATCTTTGAACCCGATGATGGGGTATGGGTGCATATGAGGCAAGAAAGGTTTCCTAACCATTGGAAATCTAAGTGAGATGCATGAGGAGATGGTCCATTCCAAGTCCTGGAACGCATTAATGACAATGCGTATAAAATTGATCTACCAGGTGAGTATGGGGTAAGTGTTTCATTTAATATTGCTGATTTATCTATTTTTGATATTAATGCATATTCAAGGATGAATCTTTTCAAAGAGGGAGGAGATGGTGCGATATTGAGGACACATCATGACAAGTTGGCATTACCCGAAGGACCAATAATGAGACTTATAGCTAAAAGGTTCAAAGAAGCACTTCTAGGGTTCATAGGAGCATATGTGGAGGTTATTTGTGAGCCACAAGACATGGGAGAACCTAACAAGAGCTTAGAGCAGACTTACAATGCATTTCAAGTTGAGTCTCAAGCCTAGAAGACCTCACACGGGTGTGTATTAAAGCACACAGACATGTGAGATCGATTGAAGACCGACTGGATGAATTTTATGCTTTTCACATGGGCTTGTGAGACATATACACGGGCATGTGTGCAGTGCTGAAGGTGCTGGATGATTTTCATGAATTACATACAGACGTGTCTCAGGCACACGGGTGTGTGTGTAGTGCTGAAGCTGCTGGATGATTTTCATGAAATACACATGGGCATGTCTCTCAGGCACACGAGCATGTGCATACACATAAAGTTGCTAGACTATTTTCGAGAATTCCACATGGGCATGTCTCCCAGGCACATGAGCATGTGCCAACGCCCATAATTCAGATTTTAGGGTTTTTAAACTTATTTTTATGCCTCCCTATGCTAACCTATAAATAGGGAACCTAAATAACTTTATCAAGACTTTTGACAATTGATTATTCAGACTTATTCCAATTGATTTTCATCAATTAAACTTAATTGAATCCAGGTAAGGTATTTTATAATTTTATTTTACATTAAGAAATTAACTAGGGTTTGCATGTTATTGCATGTTTAGGTTCTATTTTCCTTTTACTACCTTTAATCAATCTATCATAGTTATTACTAATTATAGGTCAATTAGGGGTGACTTAGATAGGGGGTTAGGATTCCAAACAAGTTATCTATATCGATTGCATGTCCCAGGGGTTCTAGCCTAATTAAGTCTGGGGTTTCTGTGTCAGCATCTCCCTTCCATTAGTTGCTCAGCGTCAGAGAATGTAAGTAGACCTGGTTGAGATCCTTGTACTATACCCATGATCTATTCGGGGGTGGTAGTAAGAGGTACCATGGTGTTGTTTAGTGCCTCAATGATCTTTTGGTGATGAGACTGGGAAGTAGTTTAAAGATCTCACACCAATATTTGAGCATGTGTTTTCTTCAGCTGGTTGATGATAGCATTTTCTACAGGCTTTGACAAGCTCAAACCATCTGGTTGGGATACTTTTCTCAGGGTTTGCTTCAGTATTCATTTTAGGGACTAATCAGCCCAACCGGGTCATCACATCTACCTTCAACTTCCTGACTCCCTCATCTCTCAAGCTCTCTCTCACTTCCACTTCATCATCTTTGCTAGAGGATTCAAACCAGCTTCTTCCTAAGTTGTTACTCTCCCTGATGTTTTACTCTCTTCCTCACTCTTAGAATCGAACCAACTATTCAAAACATTCATAAAAGAGAAAAGACAATACACATAATTTTTGTCCATTAAATGCTCAAAGTTGGTACCATATATTTCTTTCAAAATGAAATACTAATCTCCCCATGATATAATCATTCCTACAGCTTTCCCTTTGTTCCTTGCCTGAAATGCCCCTATCTGTAGGACCTCTTGGTCAATGAGATCCTTTTATCCCTCAAAGTGCAACAGTAATAAATGGAATGGCCAGTTTGCTGGTGATAGTTGTAGTAGAGATCATCTTTATGCCTAGGTTTCTCCTGAGACCTTGTTGGCCTAGCTTCCAATGGACTCAACTTCTTTTCCTTAATCAACTTCTTTAGAACCCAAGACATTATCTTCTCCAGCTGATTATATTGTCTCTCTCTCACCATAGAGACTTCCACAATCTTGAAGGAAGGAGACCCTCCACTTAAATTAGCAGTGCTTATGTAGTTCTTATAGAAGCCTCCGCTTCTGCTCTGGTTGGTCCCTAAATTCTTTCTCTTCCATTCAGGGTCATTTTTTACCTCCACACATAAATTTTTTAGTGCCTTACATGACACAAAGCCTTTGTGGGTGATATATGGCTTTGTTGCTTCATTTGTGTTATGGATGAAATTCCAAGTTTGGTCCCTCTTCTCAAGCCTTACCTTCATGCGGGATGCTACCTCCTTGAATCAAACCATATAGGGCGATAGTGACTCTCCTATCTCCTGAACCACCAACTCCAGGTCAACTAGACTAGCTTGGGAGGATGTGTAGTCCTCTGCTTTTGGAATGTAGCGGAATAAGTCATGATGCTTGAATTAGATTCTCCAAGAATTGTAAATGAATTCATTCTCGAGGTTGTTTCATGATGATCATCTTTCGGGAGTGATCAAATAAAACCTAACTGAGCTCAATTTTGACTTAAAGCTGGTTCACATTGACCATTCCTTGTGTAAAGATTTATCATATAAAACCCACTTGAGTCTGATTTTGAGCTCAAAACTGGTTCACATATATTACTCTACCAGAGAAGATCATGAAGTGAAATCTAACTGAGTCCTATCCTTTCCATAACCTTAGGAGTATCCTTATGACAATTAAGCATGATGCATGTGTATATGAGGTGTATATAATGCAACAACGACATCCATAAGCAAGCTCCTTCCAACCTTATTTATCCCACATGAGGGGTCTTGTGCATCTTTCCTAGGAGGGTTTCATCCAAGTGTTAACAAGGAGCATAAGAATGTGTATTCCATACTTTATCAAAGTATAGGTCAAAAGTAAAGCGCAAGCACCTAATTAGGGGGTGATTGAAATTGTAACTCGTATTTGGACATCATTGAGCCGTCATATCTAGACCAAGAGAATTTCAGTTCAAAACAGCTATTTTCTTAGAGAAAGGCACACAAGCTGTTCAATTACAGTTATAATGTTAATCCACATAGCACACATGTTATTATGGTTATACAACCTTAGGGAGATTGATGTGGCTTGTAACTATATGGGTCTTTGGTTTCAGTCTCAAAGCTTTAATCCATTTGGCTTGGGGTTCTGATAATAATGATGATCATTCGATTGTCTCCCTATTGCGCTTCCCATTTGATATACCACATTGAGTGAATGTAGTACTGAGGGCTAAAAGTCGGTGATTACCACTCCTCACAATCTTCCACCTTGAATGAAACCGGGTTCATGCTTAAGGTGCCACCATGGTAGAGAGTGACACAAGAGATATATAGGTGAAAAAATAAATATAAGATGCAATTTGGTTTAGATTAAGAACTAGTTAAAGCAAATGCATGAAAGTAATTAATTAATCCAAATATATTGAACCTTTTCATAGTGGATTCTCTTATTAAAAATTTATTCCCAGTGGAGTCACATATTCCTGTTTATGCATGGGTTTTTGAAAGTGATTTTTATTTAGACTGTTCAAACAAGCCATTTGCCCACATTCCCTTTTTAACAGTTTTAAATACTTAGGAGGGATATAAAGGCAAACCTCTTAAGAGGTTTTTTTTGATGAATTTGATTAATATTTGGAAAACAAATATTTCTACTTTTTTAAAAAAAAAACAAAAAGGAGTCACCACTCGGTTTGCATGAAATCAAGAAAAGTGAATCAGAGATTTTTGATGTTGGGGAATCCACGCCTTATTTCAGTTTATTTGAATTTATTAATTAAGTTCTTGAATCTATTTTAATTAGTTATTAGTATTAATTCTAACTTACATATAGATGCAATTGAATTAAAATACACATATTAAGGAGAGAAAATGAGAACCATAAATAATTTTAAACAAAACGATAAAATGCATGTTCATGGTATACATCCCTAAAACCAGGTTGTTTGTTAACTGGTAACATTGGTTCCCTCATGCCATTATTTAATGAAATTATTTTATATTTTTTAGGACTATGCGACTTTTATTAATTAAATCAATACATTTTTTATAAAATCATCCAATTGATTTCCTAAGTAGAAAATAATTAGGTGGCTCTGTGATTTTTGATTTTTTATAAAAATGAAAAAAATAGAAAATGCATGGGCAAAATATATACAATAAAAAAATAAATCTAGCAACCTAAATATTAACCATAAAACTAAATAAATAATAATCCAAAAAACGAAAATAAATATCTAATTATTACAAATGACTTCCCGAGCATACCCAAGACTCCCAAATATATTAAATAATAATAATGAAGACTTAAAAATTAAAATATCAGATAAAAAATGAACAAAAAATAAAATAGTGGTTTTTGGGGTAAAGATCGCCATAAAAAAGAAAACCGAGACCATCGCTGAATTCATCACGTGATTTTTCTGCAAAATGAGCATATGGATGACCTATATCGGGCTCCGTTTTGAGGAGAAATAGATGAAACAAAATCCGATTTTGGATAGAAAATTATTTAATGCAAAAAATAAATAAAATCATAAACTAACCTTGAGCAACACTTTTGGGTGTCGTGCAGTTTAAAATCCATAAAATGACCTTTTTGGGTGCCATTAAAGGTGCAGAAAACCGATATATGAAAATAAATATAAAAAACTCAATAAAAAATAGTTTTAAATATGCAAATAATAGTAAAATAAATACTAATTAGAGGTTAATTAACACATACAGAATAAAAAAATTAAGAATTCAAACAAAAATAGGAAAATCAAAAGAGAGAAGTAATTAAAATAAATTAAAATAAAGGGAACGAGCCTAGTCAATATTTTCTCAGTTCGGGTGCTTACTTCTCGAAGTCCGGCTTTCGAATCGAAGATGGAGATCCAAATGCAAAGATATTTTTTTGTATTTTTGTTTATAATTTGTGGTTCATTAATTAATTAACTATATTAAACTTGATTAATGAATAACTAATTGTCTCTAATGTGCTCTAATTAATCAATTTCAGAACCTAATTAATCTACCTAAATTCTCTAATTAATGCTTCATAGTCTAAAAGTCCCTTTATTTGAATTTTTAAGCCACAATCTGCCTCAGGGTTAAAAATATCCAGAAAAATTGAAATTCAGGGCAAAATAGTATTTTTTTAGTCTCTGGCGATAGCGGCCCCTTCGTTGTTCTATGGCGATGCCACCACTAAACCGAAGGTGTCATCACTGCCACGTGGCACTCCTTGGGAAGTGCCATGTGCCACCTCAGCCCGGGGCCCAAGAATTCTATTTTTTCATCTTTGACGTATTTTGATGTCTAGATTTCAAATCCACTGATGGAATTTCAAAATTCAAATCCAAAACATGCCAAAAGGGGACAACGTGATTTATGGGTTTAAATTATGGTGTTCTTATCAGTTCTATTTTATTCTTTGCATTTGGCTTTTCCATTTTCTTCTTCTAAAAACCGTACTTCATGATCATAGATGATCAACCTCTCATCATTAAAAATCTCAAAACTAGAAGCCCTAACCCAAGTATCATCACAGGGTCCTATGAAGATATGTTAGGTTTCGACAGCTCGGTCATAGAACAAGAGATTCTCATTTTTCAGAGTCAAAAGCAGTAAAACAAAAGCTCTGTATGTCTTGAATTGGCTAATCCAATCAAAGAAGAGTTTCATAAACAACTGGAGCCAAAGTTCATCGAAGAAGAAAAATATCCAACATGGATAGACAATACTCTCCCATTAGTCAAGAAGGATGGGAGGGTTAGAATGTGTACAAACTATAGAGATTTGAGCAAAGCCTATCCTAAGGATGACTTTTCGCTGCCCCATGTAGATGTGCTGATTGATAGTGCAATAATGTCAGCCATGTTTAGCTTCATGGATGGGTATGTGGGGTACAACTAGATTTTAAATGCCATTGTAGATCGAGCAAATATAACTTTCATCAATAAATGGGGGAATTTCTGCTACAGGGTGATGCCATTCACATTGAAGAATATAGGAGTGATGTATCAAAAGATGAGTAATAAAGTGAAAGATTTGATCCACAAGGAAGTCTAGGAGTATGTCGATTATGTGATGGTTAGATCTAAAATGAGTGAATGACACTTTGAGGCCTTAGAGAAGTTTTTTATGATAATTGAAAAGTACAACCTTAGGTTGAATCCTAAGAAATGTGTCTTTGGGGTTACTTCTAAAAAGATGTTGGGATTCCAAACCAGTAACATAGGGACTAAAGTAGATTCGAATAAGGCCAAAGCCATCAAAGAAATGCCAATACCTAAGACAAAGAAAGAAGTTAGGGTTTGTAGAAAGAAGTAATTGGCTCACCAGTTCATAATAACCTGTAATACCAAGGTAAGTGATCATGACTTTATGAATACAGTGTCAACTAACAAAAACAATAAAAAGTGTTACAGGAAACAACCCGGTTGAACTCAAATGCATTCAAAAAACCTTTATGATCAGGATGATCCTTATAGAATTTCCAATCACAAATAGCAGCACAATAGGACAAATAAGCTCTAGGAACATGTGAGTCTATCACCGCATAAGGCCCTAACAACAAACCAAACTAATAAGCATAAGCATGTAATACAACAATGTTAAGATGAGATCAATAAACCTATAAAAGTGCCAATAAATGAAAAAAGAAAAGAGAACTTCCAGAACAATGGAGACATTACCCATGAGAGTAACACTTTTACAAGATAAATTATCAAGAGTGTAATAGCGCCATGCCAATGCAAGAGCACCCCAGTTGAAGACACTTAATTGCTAAACTGGCTCCAAAGCAAATAGACAAGACATGGAAACATCATGGTTCCCTTCAGGAAATAAGACACAGCTTAAGAAGTATAAAATAAAAGATCGAGCATGTCTCATCATAATGATGCTGGTAAAACTCATACATGTCTCCTAGGGATATAGAGGTCCTACCTAAAGAGGCAAAACCCATATACTCCACAGAATAACTGATCCTCTCTGAGGGTTCCATCTTTATAGCCCTAAGGCTAAATCTCACCCTTTAGTCTGAAAATTTGATACTAGTGAGCATGTGGAAGTCAATAGGAGTGATACCCATATCTCTCAAACCGAACTAGGAGGTATGAGTGGTATCCATCCATAGCTCTGTTATAGCTCTCATTGCACCATGATCCCTGGGAGAAGCATCTCAAGGTAAAAAGGACAGTATACAGTGCTCGAATCTTAAGTCACTCATGATCTGCAACATTGATATGGGAAGACAATCATACAAATCCCGCACTTGATGAGCACTACCAAAGGAGGGATATTTTGAAGTCTATCAATACACATCGGCTTGTTCGCTTGGCTAGCCGATCTGCATGGTCTAGCGACCTTTTTGTATGGTTGCTCATGATATTTTTAGGTTTGTTTCTCTTATATTCTTGGATGTTGCTAACTTCTTTGTTTTGTAGTATCATTTTTTATTTCACATAATTATTGTTCCGTGTATAATTCATGAATGTTGTAAATTTATACTTTTGACATATTTTTATGTATATTCCAATGTATTTTGTAATAGTTTAGGGTAAAAATTTCCTTATAAATTATCTAATTAATACAAAAGATTTTTATTAATTAATTTGTATTTTCTTAATAAAAATTTAGTTTTCCTCAATAAAAGTCGCTAATTAAACCGTTTTCAATAATTGGGCTAAAGCCCAGACCCACTGACAGTTGGACCAATATTCATTTAGGAAAGATCAATGTTTCAACTCGAATAAAAGCGTCAAACATCCCTTTTATGCATTTATATATCCCAAACTATAAATATGCAAGTTGCTTGATGTATTTATTTATTTCACTGCCTTATTTATCTGTATATAAATTGTAGAAAACATAATAATAATTAGATTTGGATTTGATAGAAAAATTAATCCAATATAAAGGTATATGATAAGGGGGAATTCTCGAACCTAAGTTTTTCTGATTCATAGTTTTCCTTATCTGATCAATCAGGCAGCGATTTTACTTAAAATAGGTAAGTCAAATTGCAAATGGCCTCTTAGTCCTTGATCAAACCATAAAAAATTCTTTAGAAGAGGATATGAGTCATGATCGACCATATCTCACATAACAATGGTTACAGAATGAAAATAAGAAATATTAGCTAAAAATATTTGCAAAGAAAATAAAAAATAAAATAAAAAAGAGAAGAAGATCAAATATTTTGTATTTACAATAACTGCAATTATGCAAGAGACTGATGAAGCTCAAAAGCTACAAATAAGAAGAGATTGTATTAATTTAATAAGTTTATCAATTAGAAATCCACCAACTCTGATAAAGGTATCTTTGTTAATAATAAAAAAAAAATTAGAAGATTAATTTAGTCTAAAAGATTTGTCTTCATGTTTATACATTTATTAGGTGTAAAACCGCGCATTGCACGCGATTATAATTATCTTAATTAAATATTTAATTGAATATTAATCAACAATATCATTATCTTAATTAAAATTATAATTAAAAACTAACTTACGAATATAAAGTGATAAATTAGAAATCTAACATGAAATGTCAATAAAGGAAGGTAGATTATTTCACAGTTTCTGGCATTAATGAAGGAATCGAATTGACAAAAAATAAAGAAAACAAAAATAATATCGCAACAAAAAAAAAAAATTCACTTAACTCGTATATGTATATTTATAAAAGAATCCATCTAGGTAAGCATTTGCTTATACGTGGTAACCAATAGTTTGAAAGAAAAAACAATATAAAAGTTATATAATATCTATTAAATAAAGTGAAAGAATTAAAAACAAAAACCAAAATATAATCAATTTATCTCATAACAAAATATTTCGTATTAAACAATATATATAATTCATTCTCCAATTTTGAAGAATCATAAGCACTTTATAATGTGAATAAAGAGTGATAATTTGATATTAAATTCCAAACAACAAAAAATTACAAGCTTTTTTTTTTATTTTGCATGCAAATTGTCAAAATGTAATTAAAAGTGATGAACTTTAATGGTTATATCATCTTCTTGTTAAAGAGAATCAAAAACATATAATAAAATATGTAGAGAATGTTGTCTTGAAGCTTGAAGACTTTTAATACATCCCTATCCACACTTTCATGAAATTAAAAGGCTAAGAAGAAAACAATTTGCTTCCAAAACCCGATTGATAGACTACACATAATGACCCAAATTATACCCTAATAGTATTATATGAATTATTTTCATATCATAACTAATAAGGGGTATAGTTTAGAGATTTAATTGGAATTTCATAAAAATAATGTGTCATTTTTGTGATATGAATTAGTTGAAATTGAATGAAATAAAAGTATATGGCATAATATATAAGAATTGAGAAATTAAAAAATTAATGTAAGAAAGGAAGAAAGTGGGAGGATCAAATAAGTAATTCTCCAAGTCTCCACTTTTTCCTCCAATAAGGAGGTGACACATAAGTGGTATAAAAAGAAAGTAGAATGTGACATTTTCCACTTCCTTTGGCTAGCCATTATGGTATAAAAATGGTAGGAATTTTCATTTTCTTTATTTTCTTTTCCTCTCTTCTTCCTCTCCAAATTCAGCCAAGACTACTCTCTCTCCCCATTTTCCATTTTTGTTGATCAAAGGAACAAGTAAATTCAAGTAGAAAGAAGTGAAGGGTGAAGCAAAGTTTTGAAGGCAGGTGAAGAACAAGAGGTATGAAAATATTCTATCCACTTGAAATGCATGGTATAATCTGGATTTGAGCATTAGAGATAGGTTGAGTTGTGTGTTGGTAGAGGAAATAGGATAACCATGTACATGTTGTGATTGATGAAAGTGGTTGTGTAATGAAAATCTATGTTGCTGTCCTGGATCAGTTTCTGGACCCAAAGGGACTGTTTCGGGTATAAAATAAGTTAGGAAGTTTGGAATGATTTGAGGTTAATTTCTGGGTAAACTAGACATATAGGGAAGCAAGTTTCATGTTTTGGTCGAAACTTGAATCCTACCCTAAGATGTCCTAAAATTTTATTGAAAAGAGGG
>CAOJCQ010650594.1:0-10029 GCA_948356215.1 Stillingia texana | reverse complement strand
CAGCCACTTAGAACTCAAGCAGAGGCAGAATAATAGCAAAAGAAACAGAGTATCAATGTTGAAGATACGATGGCACCCAAAACTCTAAGATATCAGCGGTGGAACACCGGAAACAGGTCGGAAATGGAGAGGTGATGCCGGAGAAACAGATCTTAGGTCAACCAGAGCTGTCACACCTTCACTTGCTGGCGCGTGATGGAAGGTGCAGAGGGAGACAGTGGTGTGTGAGGCCCACTCGTGTGGCTTCTGGTTACCGGATTTTGGGGATAGACTGATCTTCGATTGGCGAACCTTGCTACGGTGGCGGTGAGATCAAAAGACATTCGCAAGGTGTCTTTTTCAACAGAATGCTACTGCTCACTCTCACAGGGAGGAACAGAACCCAGAAAATTTTGAAAAATTGAACCCAGAAAAACTAGAATGGAGTTTTAGGCTCCGATACCATGTTATAAACAGAGAAAAGAGAAAAGAATTGGGAGAAGAAATCATATTTTTCTCATTCACATAGAAATGAATATATACAAATATCATCTATACACTTATGATAACTTTAATCTAAACACATTTATTCCTTTCATATGTACAACTCATGTTCACACTCACATTCACACTCACAAACACAGCTGTAGCAGCTATACTAACAGCTGTACTTTAACAAGAATTTCTTTTCAACAGCTCTATTCTAACATTATCTTTTTATTTTATTTTATTTAGTAAGTTCATTTGAATGGGTCTATTATTTTATATGTTAGTGCAGTGACCACTTTATAGCCCCGTTAAAATTTTAGTTGTTGATCCATTGCGTTGAGTGGTGATCCAACAGGTAGTGGAAAGGTAATTTGCATTTGGTCACAAAAATGCATACACAATGTTAATGTTGAATGGATTGTTGGACCCTTTTACCAACTTGTCTTATATAGAGGCTTCATTTTTACTTATAGACAGTTTTGATTACTTTCACAAGTCAAAATATTATTCACGAGAATATCAAGGTAGTAAGTTTTCATTGGACCATAACTATTGAGCTTGATCTCAGAAAAGCTGTATGATCACATAGTCATGATAAATTCGATGCGCTCTCACCTTCTCTATTTTATATATATCTGTGTGTGTAGGCAAGTGCGTGCGTGTCATACCTAAATAACATGAATTTTCTTTAGATTTAAAATTTTCTGAAATCAATCAAAATTTAGTTCTAACCAATTGAATGGAATTCCGATAAATGATGGTATTATAATAAGAGATGATGGGGAGCCTTGGAGCAACGGTAAGGTTGTCTCTGTGTGACCAATAGGTCACAAGTTCGAGCTTTGGAATCAGCCATTGGCATAAATGCTAGGGTAGGCTACCTACATTTCACCCCTTGGGGTGTGGCCCTTCCCCGGATCTTGTGTGAGTGCGGGATGCTTCATGCACCGGGCTGCCCTTTTTTTTATTATAATAAGAGATCTCTTACCTAGTCATATGCATTATACAAGAGTTAGATAGGCAAATAATGAGTAATATTGACGTTTTTTTAGCCAATTAAGTTTTTATCTTGCGTGATAGGGCCAATGATGAAACTCATATGCTTATGATAGGGCTAATTTTAAATTTCAATTTTGTAGGGAAAATTAATGCCAAATTCTATTGAAGTTTT
The DNA here is from genome assembly GCA_948356215.1 of Stillingia texana. Taxonomy (NCBI): domain Eukaryota; kingdom Viridiplantae; phylum Streptophyta; class Magnoliopsida; order Malpighiales; family Euphorbiaceae; genus Stillingia; species Stillingia texana. Next base: position 8,390 of record CAOJCQ010650594.1, on the reverse strand, counting down.
CTGACATACCTAATAAAATGAATTGTTTTTAGAGTTAAAAGTTTCTAAAACCAGCCCAAATTTAGATATTCCTCCCTATAGCTCATAAATTAAGAAGTCTCAACAACAAGGTCTACTTGATATGAATTAAGAGTTAAAACCTTTTACATTCACAAAAGTATCAATCAATATTATCAATTTATAAGAGTTTTTTATTATTAGACGATGGTTTTTGATTCACCAAATACATCATCATTTTATACTCCTTCAAATATATATAGGGTGCAATCCAATCCTTGTTTCATGTTTCTAATACTTAACTTTTTTGAACTGACTTATCTAAATAAGCTATTTCCTTTTGAAAGTAGTAGATGTTGTATTTGTGAATCTGATATGTGAAAAAGGCAAAATTCATCCATGAAGAAAAGAAATAATAATAAAGTTGTGCATAAATCTATATGCTGGAATAAAAAAGGGCACTTGAGATAGAATTTGAATTCGTTAGACAATTATAAAGTGTATATTACAATCCAATAAAACTGATAGTATTAGAAATTATATAATAATGTTGTACACTTGTACTTATGAGTAGAAATCACTTCTCACTCAAATCTTGTTGCTAGTATAAACTAAAGAGCATTTTCTTTCTATAATATTATGAGATGATCTAATTTTAGATATATTATGACCTTTTTGGAAAAAATAAGAATGTTAAGCTTCTAAATGATTATCATGCATGCTTAGGGGCAGGTAAAAAAATGCATGTTCATTACATTGATAATGTAATATGTCATTATTTGGCTCATTGGAATCTTAGAAGTTGATTACTCTTTGGCAATCTAGGATAAACAAAGATATTTGACTTATTGAGCAGCCACCAAAAGGATGCAGTGGTGTTGCATTATTTGAAGTTTTTGGTGAATAGTGGTTGTAGGAGCTCCTGCATAGCAGAAGAGGTTTTAGTGGTTGAGAATTGCCTTTTAATTTTGTATGCAATACTGTGAAACAGATATTAAAACTTAGGATATCTGTCAGCTGAATACCTGCTGAAGGATCGGAGAATTAATTAAAAAAATTCATTGGGAAAAAACTTCTAGAATGACTACTGAATGGAAGAAAATTTCTGCAAGTGACTAATTGATCAGACCAATTTACTTCATTTCCATGTTGGAAAACTGAAGGTTGGAATTTTTTTTAGTTTTGCTGTTCAGCCTTACTTTGTCTTTGTGGAAGATAACCTCGATATTGTAATGTAAATTAGTTTTATAAGGTGTCTCTAAAATATTTAACTAACAAAACATGTTTTGACTCTGAGATGCTGGCATCATGTTTGACTCTCATAGTTGACATTTGAAATTATTACCATTCTTGAAATCTTCCTGGCTCTGATGACTAAAATGATTGCATGAACAAGTAGTGAAGCATCATTTATCTGGCATTTCTATGCTATGCCTAAGTGCAGGTATTGTGAGGTATGCTGGATTTTGTATTACTTTCCATCATGTGCTTGAGTTGTGGGTTATGGTATGACCTGTGGAAATATTTGAACCAAAGTTAGCAGAATTCTATGTGTATATTATCAATTGGCTTTGTTCTATCCTAAATTATTTGGCGGTGTTGTATGATACAAATGATATCATTTGATAAGTGTTCCAGAATAGTATGGTTAAGTTGGTTGACCAATTATGTTCCGTGTAACCTGACATGCTTTTTTCCTTGCTCATATTGCAGGACAGCCCAAAAGACATCTGCTCACTACTGGGTGGAGTGTATTTGTTAGTGCCAAAAGATTGGTGGCTGGAGATTCTGTTCTTTTTATCTGGTATATTCCTTATTTGTTCCCGTCTGAAGTCTTTTAGTCAATGTAACTGACCTGTTAGTCGATGTCTTTAGGAACGAGAAAAATCAACTTCTTTTGGGAATTCGTCGGGCTACTCGACCACTAACTGTAATGCCATCATCTGTGTTATCCAGTGATAGTATGCACATTGGACTTCTTGCTGCTGCAGCCCATGCTGCTGCAACTAATAGTTGTTTTACAGTTTTCTATAATCCAAGGTGCCAAACATGATTTATGTTTTCTTTCCTATTGAAATTTTGATATTTTTATCTAACTTAATTACATATTGCAGGGCTAGTCCATCTGAATTTGTTATACCCCTTTCCAAATATGTTAAAGCAGTATTTCATACACGTGTTTCAGTTGGGATGCGATTCCGGATGATCTTTGAGACTGAAGAATCAAGTGTCCGTAGGTATTATGGGGGTCAATAAAGTGTTATGTTATTTGCAGTTCCTGGTCACTGAACTTAGGCCTTATAACATTATAGTGACAAAAGAAGTTTCTGTAACAAAAAACTCCTCAAACTTTAATTGTGATTATGAAATCTTGGCTTGATTTTCTGAACTGTCAAAATTTTGATGTCGCATGCTAGGTAAGCATTTCATTGAACCACTTGCCATGTCATGATACATGTTGAAAAAAAGGAGAAATGCAAAACCCTAAAGTGCATTATAAAATTTCTCTGTTATTTAATTGACACTTTTCCTTTTTTCTTTGCAACTTGTATCATGATGTGGCAAGTAATTAATTGAAAATTGCTCATGAGGAATGCGAAGGATTTTGGCACTTGATTCATCAAAATTAGGCTAAAATGAGTTGTGGCACTCGATTGAAATTCATGGAGTTATTGGTTAGAAAATTTCTTTCGTGATTATAGCATTGTACAACCTAAAGTTTTTCATCACACAAATATAGGCTTGTTTCTTTTTCTTCTTTGTAGCATCAAGAATTGCTTAATATAGTTTCAAGAAATAAATTTTCATACTTTTTACTAATATATCCATAATTAATACAGTAGAGAATTCGTATTTTAACTATAATTTAAACGGAAAAGGTGACAGTACTTTGGACAATAAAAGTGGAAAACATGCATATATTTGTAAGGTAGAGGGATGTAAAATTATTTTATGCTGATTAGTGATTTTCAAATTAGCTATAGCTGAACAAATGTCTTGGAGAACTGAACTATATAATGCAGAATCAATTTTCTGGTCTTATGCTATCTGTAATTAGGTGGGTTCAATTGCACAGGTACATGGGTACAATAACAGGTATAAGCGATCTAGATCCCGTTCGATGGCTGAATTCTCATTGGCGCTCTGTCAAGGTAACTGAGTTGAAGTGCATGCTTTGGCTCAATAATGACATGCCTGTTTATGCCATTATTTTGTGAACATGTAATTTTCTCAATGCACATCTCTTTTTTGTGCTCTCATTTGCATTAGAGATTTCTGTGTTTGCTACTCCTGAAATTTGACATGGAAAATGGCATCAGCAAGTTGGGGGAAAGGAGGGAGGATTTTGGGTTGGGGAGATGGATTCTGTTGACCATTATAGAACTCCAAAACTTTTTTGTTCTTTCCATTTTGCTTATCATAACTTTAAATAATGGAATCTAATATTTTACAAGAAATTCTCCATTCTTGTTTTTTTATACAACCCATTTTTTGAACACTTAAAAATATGGTCTTAAAGTTTTCATATAGGTCCAACACATATATTGTGGTTTAACTCGTTATAAATATTAGATAAAATACATTAAATCACACCTAAAGTTTGTGTTTGTGTGTGTCTATGTATCAGTGTTTTAATCGGTAGCCTTCTAAAATGATTAGACTGTCTAGGTGGGAACTAGTCGGCACCTAGGCGGTTAATTTGGTTTGACTAAAAAAATCGATAGTCAATATGCAGACCGAATATAATTGTGAAAAAAATTACATGTTAAACATAATAAAACCGCTTCAATGCTTATACATATATTTGTAATTTTTGAAAAATTCACAGTTCTAACTTTTAAATATATCAAAGAACACAAAATATGTTTTGATTGATAGTACATTCAAAATATGAAATATTATAAAAATATGATATTGTTAGATATAGAAAAATCATAACTATACTTGATATTTCATACATATTTTTGAAATACTTAATATTTCATATTAATAATAATATATCAAAGTATATCAACGCAATTGGGAATTTTATTTTATTTTTTAACCTAAACTCAAAACGGCGCCTTTTTGAGTAAAATATTTCAAAAAAAAAGCAACCTAGGCAGATCTAGGTGGGCCTAGGCACGGTTGGCGTTTAGGCGCCGATTTCTTATATATATATATATATATATATATATATATATATATATATATATATATAACTTTGTGAATAACGTTTACACACTAAGATAACATGGTGGGCACTTGAACTTGGCAATGTGCAAACGTTACCCAAACTCCCTTGAATTCAATAAAAAAAATTCACGTGCCAAAAATCTTATTTGTGCCATGTGTCTCTTCCAGGATACTAAGTGGATTTTGTCTAGTTCACCATGTCATTTTTAAAATTGATGTGTGCATATGTGAATTTTAGGTGTGTTTTTATATATTTTCCCTAAATACCATATCATATCTGATATGACCTTTTGGTTCTTTTATTGGCCATTTTGGATACTAGATAACGATCATTATTCTTGAATCATTATGAAACTTGTAGCAACCAGCTTATACTTTTGGTTCCTTTGAGGTCTCGTAGTCCGTAATAGCGCACTCACTGTTGTTAATTCTGTTTCTAGTACCTTATTTAATTTATCTCATCAACACTGGTTTGTAGAATTTGAATCACATCATGCGGCATGACAAGTGTCAAAATATTCTCAAATTCTTTCAGTTTACTCAGGACTTGGGAAGTCAGGATCTTATGCACAGTATTATAAAGCTTACTTTGTCCTAAGCTACAAGTTTCTTTAGTCTCACTCTGGGCCTCCCTTCTGTCTATATATTTATACCATGTGCTATCTAGATGAATTATAGATTTTACTTTCCTATGATGCAGCATGTGGCAATGACATTAGTTTTGCTTGATACTCCATGCATAGCTTACTGTATTTTCTTCAACATTTAATCTTTTGTGTAGGTTGGCTGGGATGAGTCAACAGCGGGTGAGAGGCAGCCAAGGGTATCACTGTGGGAGATTGAACCGTTGACAACTTTCCCAATGTATCCATCACTGTTTCCCCTAAGACTCAGACGACCCTGGCATCCTGGGCCATCATCCTTGCATGGTATTCTTTGATTTTTTTAAGCCTTTGGTGTCTTTCTATTTCCTCACTAAATTTGTAACTAGTTTATCTCAACAACTTGAAATTAGTGATCAGTTTGCTTTTAGGGATGTGAAGTTAACATTAAACATGTTGATTTAATTTCTTATGTGTGAAAAATAGGCTTATTACATTTTTTACACCTTTAAGTTGGCATTTTTTTTTATGCACTTAACTTTACATGTGACCTATTACACATCACAGCTTGACAAAATCATAAACCTCACCTTACTATATTGACTCGTGACTGTGCACACGATGAGAACTTGCCATGACCGTGTGTGACACCGAAAAATAATGTTTTCGGAGATTTTACAAAAGCTATGCATGGGGGTAAGGGATACAACTTTGCCAAATTAAGGTGTGTAATGGGGCATCTGCAAAGTTGGAATGTATAAAAGATTTTTTTTGTCAACTTTAGGATGTGAATGTGTATTAAGCCTTAAAAAATCAAAGGGCAGATTGTCATCTAGGAAAGAGCATGACCAGTTAGTCTTCTCTTCATTGTTTGTAGACAAGGTATTATTATGGTGTTTAGTTTGCTCATAGGATTACTTGGAAAATGAAGTAGATTATCATTATATGCTATTAGAAACACCTGGTATACTGTTCGTTTAGTTTTATTAATATATCTAATCATTTACATGACAAAATCCCATATAAGCTGTTAATCATCTGTTTATGGAAAAAGCGACTAATTTTAGAAAACATTTTCTAAGGAAAATGGTTTCCAAGAAAATGACTATTTGTTTTGTTTGATTGTCTTACAGAAAATCACTTGGAAGTCAATTTGTAGTATCTGAAGTATATTAGAAAATTGTTAATACAAATACTCACAGCATGTTTATATGCATCAAAACTATATTTTAACCTATAAATTACTATAATAGGAAATTGCTCACAAAAATTTTGGTGTAAGATCATTTGTGGGTCAATGATACTATATTTGGTAAATGGTTTAATACAGATTTTGGAGCTTTGGGTTTAAAAAAAAAAAAAAAGAAAAAGAAAAACCTTTTACATGCTAACTTTGTCAATGTTATCGGAGGCCGTATTCTTTGACCAAAAGGAGGATATTAAGATGGGAATCTCCTTCAATCCGTTACTCAACTCAACTTAGTGAATCATTACCCTTCACCCTCTTATATTAATTCGTGGAGGTGCACATGATGTGCGCTTGCCGTAAGTGCATGGGAGATAATTAATTATGCAAAAAAATAAATGATTCGTTGAATTTACAAAGGTTATTTTTGGAAATTATTTAACATTTCTACAACATTTCATAAGTTCTTATTTTTGATACTTATCAAATCAATAAAATTTCAATATTTCTTATCTAATCAATTAAGATTCACATGTAGGAGCGTGTATTTACATAATGTTCTTAGTTTGGTTTTAGGTTACACAGGGAGGTAAGAGGTATGGTTTTGTCAAGTTGATGTGAGTATTAGAGTACTTGCAAAGTTGGGGCGTGAACAGTTTTTGTGGCAACTTTAGAGCATAAAATATGTATTAAGCCATTGATAAAAGTGTATTTTTACAGAGTTTTAGTTTAGTTTTAGGTTAAATTGGCAGGTAAGAGGTATGGTTTTCTCAAGTTGATGTGTGTGATAGAACACCCGCAAAGTTGGGGTGACAAGTTTTTTTGTGTCAACTTTTAAGACAAAATATATATTAAGCTTTTGGTAAATCCTTGTATAATTTCTATAAGTTTGATATTATCTAACAAAATTATTCAGGTCAAAAATTGAATTCCTTTTTGATAAGATAAAAGTAACTTTTGTCGAAAATGGCTTAGACAGAATATTTTTTGCGAAACAATTTCTCTGGGCAACCAAACACTGCAAAGTAACGTTAGAAGAAAATGTTTCCTTAGATATTAATTGTGCAACAATTGAAGTCTTTGTATAAAGTTGACTATATTGATTACATTGGAACTTCCTTTGCCTTTGTGGATTCATGCTTTAACTTTCTGATTCTCACAATTTTCAAGAAACTTAGAAACGATGGAAGTAAATTTGTGGCTAAGTTTTGTTTTAAGAACTTCAACAGCTTTATTTTTCGTGGCTTAATCAGTAACTTTTGTGTTATATAACATGATGTTCTAAGTTCTTAATATTGGGCAATCTTAAATGCGACAAAGTTGTGATTTTTATTATGGAAGTCTGGCGTTTCTATGGGTTTTAGGAGTTTATTTTCTTTTACATCAACAGGTTTTGTGAACAACTTATTTTTTGGGAGGAGTTGCGTGGTCATGGAATCTCTTTAGTTAAAAACCTTTTTGAGTGCTAGTTGTTTTTTGATGCATCCTCATCTAGTTAGAGTTTCTTTCATTCGGTTTTATCATTTATTTATTTAGAGTTCTTTCTTCGTCTTTGTTTCTTTCTATTTTTGTAATAAAATTTTCTTCTATTTAAAGTGTTTTTCTCTGTACTGTTCATTTTAATGAGAACAGCACAAAACTGCTGCACAAATTATTGTTTAAACCACAACTTCACCTTTATGACACCAGCTTAAATTAAATTGCAATTAGATAGTAATAGCTGGGAAAAATTGGCCTGCCTTTTCTGGCTTCTTGAGAGTTTAGAGCATCATTTTGTTGAATATGTTCAGTCAATTGGGCAGCTTATTTTTATCCTGAATTTCACATAGGGTAGTGACAGTGGCACTCAAGTTACTGGACAGGCCTTAGGGTTTTGTCAGACCTATGTGCCTATGATCCTCTCTTTTAAATTGCCCTTTTGAGGCTTTCGGTCTCTTTCTTCTGCTTATAAAACTCATGCCTTTTGCAGATAGCAGAGATGAGGCTGTTAATAACTTAATGTGGCTAAGGAGTGGAACTGGTGACCAAGGTCTTCACTCCCTGAATTTGCAAGCTGTTAATATGTTTCCCTGGACGCAGCAGAGACTGGATCCAACCTTAGTGGGGAATGATTCGAATCAGTGGTACCAGGCTATGTTGGCATCGGGTTTGCAGAATTTGGGAAATGGAGATCCCTTGAGGCAGCAATTTATGCAGTTTCAGCAGTCTTTTCAATATCTTCAACAGCCAACCAGCAGTTATTCTCTGTTACAGCTACAGCAACATCAATCAATTCAACAATCCACATCTCATAATATGATGCAACCACAAAACCAGATCTCAAGCGAGACCTTGCCTCGGCATCTGCTGCAGCAACAACTCAATAACCATCCTGATGATCAGGTGCACGCGCATCAACAGCAGCACAATTATCATGATGCACTTCACAT